>CAUYON010004688.1:0-10692 GCA_963573935.1 Arctocebus calabarensis | reverse complement strand
AAACAAGCAAACCAAAAACTTTACAGGATAAGATTGGGGAAAAAAACAATCACTATGGGTAGAAACACTAGCAAAATTGAAGTCTTATTGTTGAAAAAGGAAACAATGAAAAATTATATTTAAACTAGAAAAATGAAGCAATGAAAAATAGAAAAGTAAAATCTTTAAGGAAAATGTTGAAATTAAATATAAAACAACAATAACGAAAACAAACAAACAAAAACCCACAAAACAAAACCAAGAAACAAAGCAGTATATATATCTTGCTGATATTGTCTGGGCAAAAGGTGATCTTCAGGGGTATGATATGTTAATCGCAATGTTGATACAGCTGAACCAAATGGAGACCGGAGGCCTGTAATGATTTCTCAAACCCTGCAGGGTGGAGAGCTTAAATCCTCCTCAGCCTGTTTAGAAGGCACTTCAAATCGCAAACTTGGGCTAAGCAGAAGCTTTCCCAGGAAAGTGCTTGTAGCTGGGATCACTCCTTAAGTGGCTATTCACTTACCCAGTGTGCCGAAACTGGTCTCACCCAATGCCCCAGGGGCTAAGGCTGCAAGCTGTCTCAGTCGCCGCCTTTAGGCTGCTCAGTCACTAGATTACACGCTCCCACCGATGGTTGTTCTGCAACCCTGAGGGTGGAGTTTGCCGGGGCAGTTCTTCTACAGTGGCTCCACACAGCCCACAACCAAACACTGGTAGCTCTTTCTGGCTCGGTGGCTCAGTCTGGAGCCCCAGACAACACTCAAATACCTCTGTACTCTTGCCCCAGTTCTCTCAAGGCAGTTCAACCGAGTGCCAAGTCCAAAAGAAACCCAAACAGCTCACAGGTAAGGCCTTTCCAGTTTGCAATCTCACTGGTGCTGTAGTCACAGCTGCCGGCAGGGTTAGACCGAATGACACACGCGACCACTTGCCAGATCTCCACTGCTTTTGCCTTCCTCAGGGGGTCTAGAAGTCTCATGCTGTCATCCCTCAGAAAGAGATGTTTCTGGGCAGATCTCGCCAGCCAGAGATGCCTGAAGTCTTCTCTCCCTAGTCTCACCCAGCCCAGTTGCAAGGAAGCTGTTACTCGGCCACCATCTTGGCTCCTCCCCCAAGAGCTTGTCTCTTTATCCTTAATTCCTCAGTGCCACAGATTTTTTTTAAGCTAGTGGTCATTAAAGGAACATTGTCTCCTTTTCAAGAAACATAAGGCTATTTGGGCAAAATATCACATAACAAAAAAGTGAAATAACTTCCTCTCTCATTTAACATAGCATTTGTATGGGAAACTATGGTCCAGTTACCTCTGCTTGCCCAGAGAGAGAGGGGAATACTCCATGTAATATATGAGCTGTGGTTTTATCCTAATTCAGTGGTTGGCATCCATGGAAGGTCTTGCTGGGGATTTTGTTATTATTATTATTTTGTGGGGCCTTTGTCCTTATGAAGTGTTGCCTGATACATTAGGAGACAATGGCCATTGGGTGAAATTTTGTGTAAGAACCGTTGTGCGTCTATGTGATCAAAGATTCAGTAAAGAGACTATTTCCATTCATTCTCTAAATGCAAGAACAAATGTGTTAATGTTATTGGTTTTATCACAGTGATTTGAGTGTGCTGATTGGTATATTGGTTCCTTTGCAATATACATCTATATTTCAATTCACTAAGTCACTTTTAGAACTAAGTATATTGGTTTAATCAGATGTTATTGCACTGCATTTAAATACATGGTTGCTATCTCTGCAGGTAGGAAAATTGGATCTAAAGAATGTTAAGCAATCAGCGGCAAAGGGGGAAAGGAAAACTTAAATATTATATAGGCTTGTAACTTTGTTTTTGAACTTCCACTTGAAAAACACTGAATGAATATATAGACAGATTTCCTGGGTCTTTTGTTTTTATTATTTGGGATTCATTGAGGGTATAAAGAATCAGGTTGCACTATTTACATTTGTTAGGTAAAGTCCCTCTTATAATTGTGTCCCACCCCAAGAGGTGTGCCTTACACTATGTCCCCCCACCCCCCCCACCCCGCCAAGAGCCCACGGCCACGAATAACCACCACCACACACCCCACAATTAATTAGGTCATCTACTGCCTTCGAATTAGAATTGAGCACATTGGATATTTGTTCCTCCATTCTTGTGATGCTTTCCTAAGAAGAATATGTTCCAACTCAAGCCAAGTTAATACCAAAGATGTAGGTCTCCATCTTTTCTAATGACTGAATAGTATTCCGTGGTATACCTATACCACAGTTTGTTAATCCATTCCTGAATTGGTGGACATTTAGGTTGTTTCCACTTTTTGGTGATTTGTTGCAGTAAACAGTCTAGTGCAAATGTGCTTATGATAAAATGATTTTTTTTTCTTCTGGGTAGATGCCTAGTAATGGGATTGTAGGATCAAATGGGAGGGTCTACATCTTTAGAAGGAAATATGGAGAATTCTTAAAGAACTCAAATTAGATAGGTTTTAAGTGTGATGTAGAAACCTATGTAGAAGAATTCTTAAAGAACTCAAATAGACAGGTTTTTAAGTGTGATAATAGAAACCTTGTCTGAAGATCCTAATCCAGAACATCATGTAATTAGGATCACTGCCGTATCAGCTCTTTCCTGCATTATGACTGGTGCCTGAGACAACTGACACTGTACTAGACAGATTGAGAGGACAGAGGACAAATCATCAGGATTTCAAAATCACCATCTGTCTTATTTTAGTAGGCTGCAATGTCAAGAGAGTTGACTAGTAGTCAAGAGAAATGGGCTCTTGCCCTGGATGTTGTCCAAAGCTAGCCTAGACAACATGGCAAGACCCCATCCCATTTCCAAAAAAAAAAATTTTAATGAGACTATTGTACTAGTTTAGTGTTTTTCAGAATTACTCTTCAAACAGAGATTATAATGGCCAAATATGTTTAGGAAATGTTCACAAGATTTTCTTCTAGGACAATCAGTTTGTATATTAATGTATTAAAGGCTCTGAGACATCCTACAGGAAAGAAACTTTTCCATTTAATTTAAGCCAGAACTTTCCAAATTTACTTAGCCAAAAAAAAAAAAAAATCTAGTAATAATCCCAAAGTGGGGAGAACAAGGTTTCTTCTAGCTATATCACTGATCTCTTCATATGCTATAAGGAGAGGAATGAAAATATCGTGTGTTTAAACTATTTACAGTCCTAAGAACAGATTGATTTCTCACAGCAATGCCTCATTTTAGTCATCATCCTTCCTATATTGTTTTTACTTTTGGTGAAAAAATGAGACTATCTTAGTGAAAGACTAGCCTTGTCTTTCTCCTTTTTTAAACTGTTGCTCTTATTTTTCAAACTTGGGGGGTACTGTATTTCTTTCTTTAAGAATTAAAGGAAATTAAGTACTGCAGTGGGATAGATTTTGTTTTTTTTTTTCAATTTTGTTTTGTCTTTAAGCTAGAGAAATAGAGATGGAAGAGTCAGCAAAGATGTGAAAAATGAAATGCCAAGTAGTGCAATCTGGTGCATTGTAGAGATAAATAAAGATGTTAAAGGGTTTCTATTCCTCCTGTATACAAGCTACTCAAACTCTAATTATAGCAATACAAAATCGTGTATTTAAGGGGAAATAAGATTAACCAATACTTAATATATATATTTTTCATTTGCTTAGGAAGATATTTTTGAAACTGCAAAGCTAATTTTAGTTTAATGCAAGGTTCCTTTCTTTTGTTCTTTAGGACTGTTAATAAGTAACAAATTAAAGTTCAGTAAAACTCAGTGTTGTATACAGCAAAGGGATGTCACCTTATCTAGGAATTCTGTTTTTGTTCTGGCTGCTTTTACTTATTTGGTGCTACCAAAATATCAGAGAAGCAAAGCTATTATAGCATTTTGGTGACATCCATGTGTAATTATAGATCCTCCAGTGCTGCTGGGAACAGAGAGCAGATGGGGGCGGGGGGGCAGAGTTGCCGGGTGGGAAAGTCTAAGAGGTCAGAGATTTGGCAGGTTGGAAGGAGGCAGTATCCTAGACTCCTGAACTGACTTTGTATAGGCAGTGTGAATGCCAAAGAGAGTTGCAGCATTGTAAAATCATTTCTTTTAGAACTGAAAGAAACCATGAAAATGATTTAATCTAACTCCCTCTACTCAATGCAAAACAGAATGGATAAGTGACTTAGCCAAGTATGGTGCTATTGTGCAATTTACTTACCCATCAGCCCCCCTGTGCCTAGAACTGGACCAGGCACATATAACGGGTTCGTGAAATATTTATTGAAGGAATGAGGGAATGGTTATGGAATACCCTTCTGCGCGTCATGGAAACCACCCTCTGAGCACCTACACTGTTCCTATTAGGTACCTAGTGGCTATCTTTGCACATTCCCCACATAAAACTTCAAGGAAAGTAGAGCTCAGCCAGAGATTTTGGTTATACCACATCATCCGATATACCAGATTTACAAAAGACAGGCTTCAACCAAGTGTTCAAACTTAAAGAATAAAATGTATCTACCCCAGATATCAGAGTAATATATGTATTCTGGGTAAATGAATCCCACCACACACACACACAATTTCTTTTATTATTTGTCCATTTGGATGAATCCCACCACACACACACACACACACAAAATTTCTTTGGTTGGTAATTTTAAGACCATAAATTATGACTTTTAATCCCTTTCTTAAGAGAAGTCCATGAAAAGAAATTGACTCTTCTGCTCATTCTCAAGCAATATTTAGTAAAATCACAACATCATTGTATGTCCCAAAGTTGTCTTCAAGTGATGTTTGCCTCTTGCTTTGGCACCCAAAGCATTTTAAAATGATTAAAAATGTTGACAAATGATGCATGTAAATATTGATAGAGTGAAGATTGGGATCACAAAGAGTTCAATCTAAATAGACATAGACATAGGCAGTGACTAAACTCAACTATATAGATTCATCTGCTTAGCCTTGTGTGACCATATTCAAGTTCATTATATACCCTTCAGTGGCAAAGTAGGATTAAAAGATCTTAATAGTGTGAGACTAATTTTGAGAAGGAAGGAAACAGAATGATACAATGCGATGCATGGCTAGCCCAGAATGGTGAAATTATGGGTAATCTTTATTTACCTTATTTGTGTTTCTCTATATTTTTCACATTTTATTCACTGATAATAGTTTCTAGAGCTAAAATTCAGCAAACTTGCCAACAAAATCAATCCACACAATAAAAAACATTGTTAGTCTATATACTAACAATGAACAACACAAAAAGGAAATTAAGAAAACAATTCCATTTATAAAAGTATGAAATATGTATAACAATATTGAAATAAGAATAAACTTGATAAAGAGACAAAAGACTTATGCACTCAAAACTATAAAGAAATGCTGAAAGAAATTAAAGACACAAATAAATGGAAAGATTCTGTTTAGGAATTAGAAGACTTAACATTGTTATGATTCAGTACTTCCCAAACCTATCTACAGATTCAGTGCAGTCTCTATTAAAACCCCAATGTTTTCTTGCAAGAATGGAAAAATCTACCCTGAAATCTGTATATAACTTCAAGGAACCCCAAATAGCCAAAACAATCTTGAAAAAGAAGAACAAAATTTGATGTCTTACTTTCTTTTTAATTTCTAAACCTACCAAAAATCTACAGTAATCAATACAGTGTGATTACTGATATAATGATTGCCACATGGGCCAAAGGAATAGTATAGAAAGTCCAGAAATAAACCCTCATGTATAGGGTCAAAGAGTACTAAGAATATTTAGTGAGGAAAGACTATTCTTTTTAACCAATGATGTTAGGAAAACTGGCTATCCACATGCCAAACCAAAAAAAGAAAAAAAGAAAAAAGAAATTTGATCCCTACCTTATAAATGGATCAAAGACTTAAATGTAAGAGCTAAAACTATGAAACTTTGGAAAGAAAACATAGGGGGAAATTTCATGACATTGGATATGGCAATAATATCTTGGATATGACATTGAAAGCATAGTCAACAGAAGAAAAAAGAAGACTGAACTTCAAAGTGAAAACCTTGTGTGTGTCAAAGGACAGTACAAACAGATTGAACAAGACAACCCCTAAAGTAAGAAAAAATATTTGAAAATCATATATTTAATAAAGGATTATAATCTAGAATATAAAAAGAATTTTCACAGCTGAACAGCAACTATAAAAATCCAATTCAAAAATGAGCAAAGAAATTGAATAGATTTTTCTCCAAAAAATATCTAAAAATGGCCAATAGGGACATGAAAAGATGTCCAACATCATTAGTCATCAGGGACATGCAAATGAAAACCAGGATGAAATACCTCTTTATACTCATTAGGTGTAAAATAAGTTTTGGGACTTGGCACCTGTAGCTCAAGCAGCTAAGATGCCACCCATATACACCAGAGTTGGCGGGTTTGAATCCAGCCTGGGCCCACCAAACAACAATGACAACTACACCCCAAAAAATAGCCAGGCATGGTGGTGGGCACCTGTAGTCCCAGCTACTTGGGAGGCTGAGGCAAGACAGTCACTTAAGCCCAGGAGTTGGAGGTTGCTGTGAGCTGTGATGCCACAGCACTCTACCCAGGTTGACAGCTTGAGGTTCTTTCTTAAAATAATTAATTTAATTAAATAAGTTTGGTATGGATGCAGAGAACTTGGAACGCTTGTGCCTTGCTGCTAAAATGATATAGCCACACATCATATGCCTAAAGGTTTATAATATGAATTGAGCTATACTGCTGATTGACTCTTACCCTACCCAGGATTCCATAGCCTATTCCCCATAGTATAGCAACTGTCTCAGCCTAACTGCCATTTGCAAGCCTGAAGTAACATGGCGCTGCTAGAGGAGGGTGGGAACTGTGTCCTTCACCCAACACTCATTCATGGTCAGTGGATCTGCCTGAACTGAGCATGGAGATTTACCCAGGCAACCACCTGTATGCTCAAAACTACAAATCAATGCTGAAAGAAACTAAAGAAGACAAAATAAATGGAAAGACATCTTCCGCTCATGGGTTGGAAGAATTACCTTGTGAAGATGTCAGTACTTCACAAAGCTATCTACGGATTCAACTCAGTCTCCATTAAAATCCCAAGTATTTTTGCAGGAATGGAAAAATCCACCCTAAAATCTATACAAAGCTTCAAGGGACCCCAAATAGCCAGAACAATCTTGAAAGGAGAACAAATGAAAGCTTATTAAGAACATTATCAGATAAAAGAAAATAAGAGAATTCATCACCAGCCCATCTGGCTAAAAAGGAAATGATACCAAAGGAAAATGTAGAAGTTCAGGAAGCAGTGAAGACTACTGGAAATTGAAAATATAGTACATCTAAAATCTATCTTCCTCTTTCTCTCTTTAAAATGCATAATACTATTTTCAACCAAAAAGAATGTAACATTTTATTGTGAGGTTTACAATGTATGTAAGTAAAATGCATAGAACAACTGTAGTCTAAAGTACAGGAGGGTGGGGTAAATGGACATAAATTGTTTCTAAGTTCTTACATTGAGCATGAAATGGTACAATGTTGATTAGATGATGAAAAATTAAGATAGAAAGATAGGTGTATTCACATATACACAGAGGGTGCCAAACAATGTGTACACAGTTGAAGAAAGGAAAAAACTATATTAAAATTGTAATAGTATACACTAAAAACAAAAGATGAATACAAGTCACATATGAGCACTTCTTCTAATTGCATAAGTCAAATGTGACTTGAGTATTACAATTTTAATTCAGTTTTTTTCCTTTCTCAACATGTATATACATTTTCTGGCACCATGTATGGTGTGTGTGGTGTGTGTGTGTGTGTGTGCATGTGTGAACTTATTACAATCCCTAGAACAATCACAAAAAGTAATAATGATTCAGTGAGGAATGTTTAAAAAGCCCTACACAATCAAGCCAATTCCCCATCACCCAGGCTTAGGGGAAGGAGGTTGAACAGTTATTTGAGGAACCTATCTGCCTACACATCTGATTTTGGTGATTTGCAGTGCCCGGTGTTTTTTTTAAACAGAAATCAAAACAAACAAACACAGATTTAATTTCTTTCTTCTTCTTACCCTTCTACCCCTGTTCCCACACATGCCCTTGAGCTCCTCAGCCCTGAGTCTTCTGGCAGAGATTAGAAGGATTAAGAAATTAGCGGATCAGGGGGGAGGAGCCAAGATGGCGGTCTGTAGCCAGCTTTCTGCATACACTCCCATCCAGAAGGAGAGTTAAAGGACAGAAATTTAGTGAGAAAGCCAATGGTTTGGAGCTGAGCCAAGAGACAAGGTCAAGGAACACACATCAACCCTACTGGAGTGACCTACGATCCCAAGGATACAAATAAAAGGTACAGAGCACATCACCAAGCGGACGGGAGTCCCCTCCCCCAAGAGAACAGCTTGCAGTATACTCCATACCTCCATACAAACAGGCGAGCAGAGTTCAGATTTCCTCCCACTCTACCCCACAGGAGAGACCCTCTAAAAATTGGACCTCCTTCCCCTACTAGGGTGCCGCAGTGCTCTCCTGCCAGACATAAAGCTGTATAAAACTGTATATATTCTCTACCTGCAAGTTGGAATTCCCGGCACTCCCCTCCACTCTCACCCTGAGGTCTGGAGGTCTGTTCACCACGGAGTCCAGATTCTTGGACACTTTCTCGAGGGATGTGGACAGGGTGCAGGCTGCCGCTGGTCTGTGCTGTTCTCCCGGCTCGGGAGCAGTGAGAGGAGAGTAAGCCGAAAGGTGGCTGGCCGAAGTGGACAGGTGGTCCCCTGAGGCACCAAGCCCAGTGCTGAGAAAGCTTTGCTAAATTTCGGCCACACCTCGGGGATGACAGCTGAGACAACGGGCTGAAGCTCACAGACTGAGTCAGGACTATTAGCAGCCCAGTGTCTCTTCCACAGGGCAGAAATTCTGCGAACTTGTTCTGTTCTATCAGCTTTTTATCTACTTTACATCAATCAGGGACAGGGCTGGAACTGACTGAATCGCCCCAGGCCCTATCAAGTACCCAAGTTGTCAGGCCTCACCTCCCCCCCTGCCAACACCGACATACTGGTGGACTGGCTGAGGAGCCACAGAGCCCCATGTGACCTAGGCAGGTGCAAACCTCTAGAGCATCTGCTTATTGGAGGGAACTGGACTGCAGCCCTGCAGGGTTACCAGGGACTGGGTGTGATGAGGGGCAAGGTGGGGAAAGAGGCATCAACCTTCCCAGGCTAATTTACTGGCTAGGGGGGCCCTCCTGAGCTCACAGAACCCTGGAGTGAGTTATACTAAAGCTGCCAGCAGACTTCTGCTGTCTAGTCGCCAGAGACTTTTTAACTCTTTGATTTGAGGTTGGTACTGGCTGGGACAATTGATTGGGACCTCTTCAACTGGGCAAATCACCCGAGGACTTTCCAACGTTGTACACTGGGTGTGTGGTAGTGGGAAGGTTTGATTTTCCTTTCCAATTGTTGTGGAATTGTTGTGGGGGGCGTGGTGACTAAACTGCTGGTTTTCCTCCACAGCTCAGAATCCAACACAGAGTAACTGATTCTCTAGGGTAAGTCAGAGATCAGCTGAAAATAAGACAGAGCCACTTAACCCCACCACATCAAGAAGGCCCCCAGTTGCGCAGGCAGTAGCAAAGTACAGGTTGGCAAAACTCTAAGGGGAAAGGTACAAACACCAGTCTCAGCTTACAGGCAAAGGAAAGACTGGTCAATCACTCCTCCTAGAACCCCCATCCCAACTTATCCTTCCCTACTCACCCAGCCAAATGGTGCAAAATAAATATGGGGCAGAATCAGCAGAAAAGCTCTGGAAACATGAACAACCAGAGTAGATTGACCCCCCAAGGAACAATTTGGCGGACACAAATGACGATCCTTTGCATAAACAAATGACTGAGATGTCAGAAATTGAATTCAGAATTTGGATTACAAACAAGATCAATAAAATAGAGGAAAAACTGGAATTAGGAGCATTTCAAAACTTGTCTCAAGAAGTCAAGGAATTCAAAGACCAAATGACCAAAGATTTTAACACATTGAGACAAGAAGTTGCAGCCCTCAAAGATCTAAGAAATACAGTAGAATCCCTCAGCAACAGAATGGAGCAAGCAGAAGAAAGGATTTCAGACATGGAAGACAAGGCTTTCGAACGCTCCCAAACCTACAAAGAATTAGAGAAATGGAAGGCAAAAATGGATCATTCTCTCAGACAGCTTTCGGATAACTCAAAGAAGACCAATATTCGTCTCATAGGGATACCTGAAAATGACAAAGTGGCGTCACAGGGCCCAGAGTCTCTTCTTTATGAGATTATGAAAGAGAATTTTCCAGACATGCCAAGAAATTCTGAAATTGAGATAGCAGACAGTTTTAGAACCCCAGCATGACTCAACCCGAATAAGACATCCCCGAGGCACATTATAATTAAGTTCACTAAAGTTAATATGAAAGCAAAAATTCTGAAAGCAACCAGACGTAAGAAATCTATTACCTACAAGGGGAAGAATATTAGAATAACTGCAGATCTCTCTGATCAAATTTTTCAAGCTAAAAGAGAATGGGCATTGGCTTTTAATCTCCTAAAACAAAATAACTTTCAACCCAGGATCCTGTACCCAGCTAAACTGAGTTTCATCTACGATGGAGAAATTAAATACTTTAATGACATCCACATGCTGAAGAAATTTGCTATAACTAAACCAGCT
>CAUYON010004683.1:0-18166 GCA_963573935.1 Arctocebus calabarensis | reverse complement strand
TAACATAGCCTTCATGGCATTTTCTTTTCAAGGTATACAAATTTATTTAACATGTATACAAATTTATTTAACACAAGTGTTTGGGATCCCCTTGGCCCTCTGCAGTTTGGCTGAAAAATCAACTTGCTAAAAGGCAGATTAATTAGAGAAAAGGTATACAAATTTATTTAACATGCCTTCAGAATGAAGTCCCAAAGATACAGGGTAAATTGTCCATTTTAATGCTTAGGCTCGACAATAAATATGATTGAGGAAAAAGGGTATGATAATGTTAGTAACTGAGTGAGGAAACCCAACAAGGCCTGTCTGTCTGGATTCTTCGAGGCCTCTGAGCATGCATTTTTTTCCTTCTGGATGTGGGGCGGTCCCTCTCTGGAATGACCTACAGTTAAATAAATTAAATCAGGCATTATAGAATTCTTTAACTATAGTTGTAACACAAAATATTTTTAGGTTTTATGGCAGACTTTGGGGAGAATGAGTTCTGCTTTCTCTGACCCACCTTGGGCAGAGGGATTCGATTTCTATGGCTAGTCTTGGCAAATAATGAGACTGGGAGATAGGAAGGCAGGAAAAGACAGAGGAATTTTGCTTCTGAGGCTGCATCTGAAGCCTTCATTTGGGGGTATTGTTGTCTGAGCCCCAACAAGCACAACATTGAGAACTTGCTTTTCCTTGAAATTATAACTTCCTGACATGCTGTAGCATATATATATGTATATATATATGCTACATATATGTGTATATATACACATATATGTATATATGTATATATATATATATATATGCTACATATATGTGTGTGTATATATATATATATATATTTTTTTTTTTTTTTCAGTTTTGGCCAGGGCCGGGTTTGAACCAATCACTTCCGGCATATGGGGCCGCATCCTACTCCTTTGAGCCACAGGTGCCACCTGCATATTGTTTTATAGAATCCTGCCTTTAGCATGAAAAAAAACAAAGGGATGAAAGCAAGTAGGCTGCTTCAATACACCAGCAGATGATGGAGGAAATTTGGTTTAAGATAATAGCAACAAATGCGATAAAAATAGACCAGATTTTAGACAGACAATAAAGGTAGAATCAAAACTACAGGTAGAATCCACTACATCTGGATTTAATATAATATGCAAAAAAGAGTCCAGGGATTTGCCCTGCATAAATACAAGAATGAAGTTGTCATTCACAGATTTGAGAAAGTCCATGAGAGATGCATGTTCAGGTGAGGAAATTTGGGGATTACATTTTGGACGTGATAAGCCAGAGCATTTGTTTGTTAATTATCCAAATAGAGGTGTTGAGTCCAGGAGTAGGGTTAACAGACTTAGCAAATAAAATAAAGGATAAGCAAAAAATTATTTCTTTTATTTAAGTATGTCCCAACTATTGTATTTAATTGTTCTAAAAGACTATTCATTGTTTATCTAAAGCTCAGATTTAACTGGGCATCTTGCATCTGGCACTAGTCAAGGAGGCATTTGGATTAAATGTCTGAAGTTCAGGGGAATTTCTAGATGGAGATATAAATGTAGAAGTCATCATTATATAGATGTGTTTAAAAATTGAGAATGATTGAGATCATCTAGGAAAGAGTATGAATAGAAAGGAGACAAGACTGTAGATATGCTTTGGACATCCACAATGAATCTCTCAGCACAGCAGTCAGGCTTCAAACCATCCAAGACTACATTAGTCTCTCAGCGTGAGCTATGGAATTACCTGTACCTAGACCTTTCTGAGGCAGATAGAGGCTAGTTCCAAAGCTGCACTTCTCCCAATGCGTCTGTAATAACATATCTTCCCACACATTATCCCTTCTATGACATCCTTTCTATTCTGTAAAAGGCAGAGACAAATACCCAGACTTCTCAATATCAAGATCTGAAGGGAAGAAATCTCATACACTCCATCCTAGGTCACCATAGTAACCTAGATTCTAAAATTATTTAATCTTCTTTGAAATTCCATCTCGAAGGTGAGCCAAATCAATGTAACAGAAGAAATATTAGGTCAGTGGAATATTTAAGATTTAATGCCAATGTTTCAAACTTTAAGAGAAAGAGCGTGAGGGTTTGTGTTGATCTATATTTTATTTTATTTAGAAATAGTTCATACTTCCAGATGGAAGAACAGAGGGTCAGCTGGAGATTAGCAGGCAGATACTTTGGAATAAATGAAGCAGGCTGTCCGACAACATGCCTCTGGTCATACACAGCTTTATTCCTATGCAGGAATATGTATGTAGATGTTAAGATTGTGCCTGTCTGTTTCACCAGTCCTGCTGGTGCTATATGTATTTATTTAGGTCTTGTCCTCTCTGAAGTCATAGAAGTGTCCACCTGCACCTGAACTCTTCCTTCTGTCCTTTTATAAGCTCATCAAACTGGTTTAACCTATAGGTGATAGAGCATCACTTTGAAGACATGCTTGTGCTTTCAGATGGATCATGATATGAGTATTGGTTCTGCCCTTCCTAAATGAGTGGTCTAGAGTTCGTTAACTAACCTCTTGAAACTTGGATTTATTTTCTCATCAGCAAAATTTCTCTCATGCAAGAATTTCGTAAGATTAATAAGATATGTATGTTAATCTATAAGTAGAGAAGGTGACACATAAAAAGTGCTGTATAAATGTTTGATATCATTTTTATAATTATTAGTGCTATATAGGCAGTGTTAGGGGTGAAAAATAGTCCTACCATATTCAAATCAAAATCAACTGAGAGGAAAAAAAAGAAAAAAATGGATCTTCCGGGCGGCACCCGTGGCTCAAAGGAGTAGGGGACCGGCCCCATATGCTGGAGGTGGTAGGTTCAAATCCAGCCCCAGCCAAAAACTGCAAAAAAAAAAAAAGGATCTACCATCCCTCCCATATTATGTCCTCCCATACTCCATGCTTTATTACTCCGTAATATATGGTGAGTTCCCCTCTCCTGCATGACTGTGGCAAACCTCTACCACTTTCACAGAAGTTACAGCTGCCCCTCTGGATCTCTGCCACAACTTCAGAGGCATGCACGTCTTCTTGGCATGGTTTCCCTGCCATAGCTAGACTATCTGCCCCACTGGGCATTCTAATACTATATGCTAGCATGAATTTTGAGAAACAAATTATAGAAAGAAATACAATTCATGAGAAAAGCATATGATACTTTAAATCCAGAGATCACAGTTAAATCACGAGAATTTGCTTTTTATTTTAATTTTTATTAAATTGTAATTGTGTACATTGGTGCAATCATGGGGCACAATGTGCTGACTTTATATACATTCTGAAATATTTTCATTGAACTATTTAACATAGACTTCATGGCCTTTTAACCACTATATGAAAACATTTATATTCTACATTTAGTAATTTTCACCTGTACCCTTCTAAGATGCACCGTAGGCGTGATCCCACAAATCACCCTCCCTCCACCCATCCTCCCCTCCCCTCATCTGCTTTTATCATGAGAATATATATAATATTTTCAGTTAAGTTCTAAAGTGGGAGTTAGGGTCAGAAACCCTGTAATTTCCAGTGTGGGCTTTCCCCACTCTCAGTGGATATCTTCTCAACAATCAGAACTTCATTTCTAAAACAAAGTGAATTCCTAGAGAAAGGGCTTTGGGATCCTCCCAGGACCCCTTCTCTCACTCCTATGTGGCTCAGATCACAGTCTCCTCCTTTCCCCAACTTTCTCTCTTTATTTCTAAGAGTGGTCTATAGAACTTCCTCTTTCCGGAACATTGAAATGCCAGAGACATTTGCCATTGCAAACTGGGGTTTCAGTGTTTACTTAGGACCCTATGATCAATATCATGCTCCTTGACTTTGTCATCTAATGAATAATCACTCTGGACTACAGAAGGAAAGGAAAACTTTATTACTCCATAATATCTATTAACAGAAAACCATGATGATATTATTTCCCATTAGGGAAGTGGAATAAACATAGTTTAGTTCATATGTTAAAAGGTAAAATATATGGAGAAGACTAATCATTTGAAGTACTAGGTTGAACAGTAGAAATTGCTGGGATTTGACTATAGACACATCAATGGCAAATGGTTCAACCTAACAGAAACATTACATTATGTGACTAGGTGAATATTGCCTCTGGAGGAAAAATAATGTTCCAAGTGCTGAAATACTGAACTAGTTTCTGTCATCATAAAAAGTCACCATAGGCAACCAATGCCATTGAGAGTAAGCCAAAGTTTTTTAAATGCCTTTTTGATATTTAAGATGAGGGATACTTGAGCAAATGCCATATCCCCATTTTGTAGGTAGATAGTTTAAAAGATCGCTGAAAAATAAATGGGCCAACCCATTTGGGCTAACACAAATCAATGACCAAAATATTCCTCCCCATTTACTGTTCAATTCTTGGCACACAAGTTGGTGTTTTCGAATGCACTCTTAGATGATGAGAGCATGGGAGGGAAATTGGTGCAGCGATGTAAATGTTGTGAAAGAAAAGGGATGCAAGTGTTTGAAATGTCATCTTTTGAACACCTAAGCGTGCAGACTGGAGGATAGCAAAGGGGTGTTAACTTACCAGACCTGCACACAGTCATCAGTACTGCAGTCATCAAATGAAAGACATTTCTCCCTGTGAGTTTAGAAATCATCCCATTCATCTCTGTTCTTCTACCATTAGATTCAAAATATGTGTGTCTAAGGCACCAGTTCTGTATGGTTGTCATGTTCCTCCCTTCAAAAATTGTTCTTGGTAAGTAGATTTCAGGCCCGTTCTAAACGTTAAAAAAAGAAAAATCTCCAAGATTGCTTTGAAGCAGGAAGAAAAGAGAATCCAAGAATCACCATGAAAAGGAGAAACGGGGGGCATAGTTCAAAGGGACACTCTGAAGAGCCCTGCTATTTCTCACTCCTGGGAACAGTCAAGATACTTATAGACCGACTACAGGAGGCCCTAACCATTATTTTATTTCTATTTATGCAGAACCCAGACTTAAAGCAATATTTCTATAAGATGTTTCAGTTTTTAAAACACCATTCCCAACTATTATCCTATCAATCCCATGAAAAAGGCAGAAAAGGTGATGTTATCCTTATTTATGGGAAAGAAAACTGTTTTATCCCTACAAAGAAACTGAATTCCATGTATTTGCTTAGGACTCCACAGAGATTGCAAGAACCATGACTAGAATCTAGGCCTTCTGATTGTTTAGCTTAAAAATTAACATGCTTCAGATCTAGAGAGGTCTGAGTGTCAGTTCTACAGCCAGTCTCCTGCGTCTCGCTTTTGTTAGTGGTAAAATGTGATACTACTATTTCAGAGGCCTACTGGCTATGCTTACTTATTTTTGGTCCTCTTTCCTCTTGCCTCATTCTCCCTACTGCTGGGCTTGCCCTCCACAAAGGGAAGAGCATGACATTGTGGGAAAAGTGAAGTAAAATTAGTGCTAATTCAAAACAACTAACCATAACAAGCAGTGAATGAAAAGAGTTTTCTGGGACAAACTTTGAAACGTCAAGAACATCTTTTGAAGTGTTGGTACCTCCCTAACAGTGTTATCCAATTAGCTTAGAACTGTGGCTTCAGTCTGAAGATGACGCCTTCAAGGTTGTTCATTAAACATGAATCATATGCTTTAACCTCAGGATTAAATATGGTTTAAAAACTAATTTAAAGTAAAGATTACAATATATTTCCTCTTATTAAAAACAATACAAAATACAAAAAAAGCTGTCCTATAGGTTAATGGAAAAAGAAATTGTTATCTTGATTGTTTTTCCTTTTTAAGATATTTCAATTCAAACCTAAGTTGAATATTGGATTACCTTCAATGGTGGATGGCAATTTATTGAAAAACACAACATGGCCATTTCTGAATTATACTTATTTACAGAGTGAGGAGCAAAAGAAACAAAAACTCTAAAACATGGTAGATAGCCTCAAAGTATTTTCTCATCATAAATGTCAGAACATGGGTAAATAAAATAAGATTTGAGGAAACACAAACTATTTCCCCATGAATATACACATCTTTCAGGATAGTAAGCAGAGTAGACCATTGATTTAGTACAAATTTGTTCATCACATTACCTAGGTGTCACCTCCACTTTAACCAGGACATTGAGAGAATGGAACATGAGCATAATGGATTTTGATGCAACAACATTGATTTCAATGAAAATACTCCTTTCTTAGTGTTTCTGGACAGAATGAAAGTACAATATAGAGGAAGAAAGTTTACCAATACCCAAATTTCCCCATAACTTTTTTCCTGGATATGACACTGTATTAAAATGTGCAGGTTATTATTAAATGCTATTTTTCTAACTTGTTTCTACAGCATATTTATTCATTTTTCATTCAGTAAGTATTTTGAGTGCCGACTATTTGCCATGCATCTTGCAAGAGCTTAAGGGGAAAAAAGCTTATTTATTCACAGCTACTGTTCTCAAAAAGCTTAGAATGTAATGATATATAAACTTATTTTAAAATAAGTTTACATTCTCTGAACTGCACATAGTGGAAGTGGCATTAGGGAGTCACCAACTGAACATTAAGAATTAACTATATGCATGACTAACAACACGACATTAGTGAAATGGGTTATGGAACATGTCGTAGATAAATATGATGAAAGTCTTAAAAAATTAGCTTCCGGGCTCAGCGCCTGTGGCTCAATGAGCTAAGGCACCAGCCATGTACACCAGAGCTGGCGGGTTAGAATCCAGCCCGGGCCCGCCAAACAATGACGGCTGCAACCAAAAAATGGCCGGGCATTGTGGCGGACGCCTGTAGTCCCAGATACTTGGGAGGCGGAGGCAGAAGACTTGCTTGAGCCCAGGAATTGGAGGTTGCTGTGAGCTGTGATGCCACGGAACTCTATCCAGGGTGACAGCTTGAGGCTCTGTCTCAAAAAAAAAAAAAAAAAAAAAAATTAGCTTCCTGAATTCCATTTAAGAACATAAAAAGTTATTCACAGTACACTAAATGAAATAATCAAGTTTGAAACACTGCATCAGTTATACCCCAACATTTCATGTCTTACAATAACAATACATTGTATCTCATAAATCTTGGGTTGGCTAATGAGTCCCTCTGTGAAATTCTCCTGGGATCACTCATATATCAGTTCTAAACCGTGCCACTACAAGGTTACTCAGGGCCTGGCTTATCTGGGACAACTGGGATAATTAGATTCCTTTATGAATCTGGTCTTTGATGCTCTAGGAAGCTAGACCAGTAGCTTATCAAGTCTGCTTGTATCATATTTCCTGATGTCCCATTGGCTAAACTAAGTTGCCCAGCTAACCCTGGCATCAGTGTGGGAAGGGACTGTGCAGGCATAGGCACAGACATGGAGGAATGACTCTCTGGAGCCTCAGTATATATATATATATAACTAACAAATTCTAGCACACAGTGTCATACATATGGTCTAAAAGACATACAACAAAAATTGTAATTTATCTTTGGGAAATGTGACAGTGAGGTTATAAAGGTTTTTTTTTCCTTTATTAATCTGCATTTTTTTTTTTTTTTTTTTTTGTAGAGACAGAGTCTCATTTTATCACACTCGGCAGAGTGTTGTGGAGTCACAGCTCACAGCAAACTCCACCTCCTGGGCTTAGGTGATTCTCTTGCCTCAGCCTCCGGAGTATCTGGGACTATAGGCGCCCTCCACAATGCCCACCTATTTTTTGATGCAGTTTGGCAGGGGCTGGGTTTGAGCCCGCCGCCCTAGGTATATGGGGCACTACTGAGCCACAGGCATTGCTCTTATCTGCACTTTTTTTTAAAAAAATTTCTACAATAAATTTATATAGGCTGGATTATTTCTATTATAATTTAAAATTAGTTCAAAATAAATTTTGAATATATCCCACCTAGAATACAGAATTGGTTCAATTATTAAAATGTCTAAACAATGTAGGTTTCATAGCAAAAGTAACAAACACTTGTAGACATTGACTACTCCATTCTTTCAAAAAAGAAATTCACAACTCAGATGTTGCTATTTTTTTCACAACTTTGCAAAATTTTACCCATCCATTTGACACTGAAAAGTTGAAAATTAGATTTGAGTCATGTGTTATTCATCAAAAATTACAGTAATATTAGCATACTTTCCGATAGTAATTTCCACACCCACAGGTAGCCAAATCAAGTTGTATTCATCAGGGTCACCTCATTCTTCACTAACACTCTAATCGCTAATGTTTTGCTAAAGCAGTTTCTGTCTTCTGGATTGTCCTTATCCCTTTTCTGGTCAATTATTTCCTCAAGAGCCCTTGCTTACCTAGTTCAGCCCTCCCTGCTATCGCCTCTCTGCACAGCTGGATCAGCTGATGTGTAGTGTTTTGCATTGTCATTTAATGGTTTATTTTAGGTCTGTACAGGCCCTAGACTCACACGGGGGTTAGGGGAATATTTGAAATCTCTCCATAACTCTGAGCTTTATGTGCATGCAGCACTTGAGTAGAAAACTTTGATTATTCAATTCTTCAAATTTTCATCAGTTGAGTATTTGAATTTTTAGAGATAAAGAGCAATCCCAGCTTCCATCCTTTCCCTTGCAGCAAGAGACAAAGGGGGCCCCCTTTCCTGATTACGAACACTCAACATTTCTCCCAAACTGAGACGATACTTCTCTGGTTAAGGGAAGCTCCTTCCGAGTGAAACGTTCTGGCGTGTGAGTGAGTGTGTTCTCATTTCGAGGACTGCGAAGAACATGTGGCACAAAAGCATTTTAATAAATTAAGAAACATCTCTGCGGCGGCAGCTTTTACTTTTCATAAACTGAACAAACTGGTGTTGAAGAATCCCCCTCCCCGCCCTTCTCCCCGCCCTCCTTCCTGCGCGTCCTGTCATCCGGACTGAGAGCAGAGGGTTTGGCACAGAGAAGACTTTCGCATTAATGTTTCCTGGAGCCAGAGTGGAGGCCGACAGCTCGTGTTGCATTATGGAGATATAAGGTACGGGGTTGTTTCAAAAGCAATAAAAGTTTCCCTTATGGTCTTCTCTCTTCTACACTAGTTGTTTAAACCTGAATATTCCCTAGTGTTTTGCGGAATGTAGAAAGACATCCTTATCTAATAGAGTGCGTGCTATTACACAGCTGCATCATCACTTTCCTTCCATCAGCATCCAAAATAGATAGGAGCCTTTTCTTTTTTTTCCTCCCCCCACCCCTTTTTGAAAAACCTCTGCCACTCCTTCAGGACTCAGTGTTTGTCTCCTAATCCTCCTACAGGAACAGGATGGTGATCTCAAAGCAGTTCTTTTTCCGCTGACATAATCCTTCTGCCCTTGGATTTTTGTAGAGGAGAGACTCTTTTTCAGGATCAAAGGAGTTTGCCAGATTCAAGAGTTAGGCCTGCCCTGATAAAGTTGTGAAGTAGGCAAAGTTGCAGTCTCCAGTGTCTAGGATATCCCCTTTGTGAGTTCCATGCCAGCCAAGATCCACGCTTTCCTTCTTCCTTCAGCACCAAATGGGGTGTGATTTGTTCATATCCTGCACAACATGCTGTGGAAAGAAGCTGCCTGCACATCTGATAGTCATTTCCAACCTGGAGCAATGGGAGTCTTTCTGTCATCCATATGATGGCAGCTCAGAGAGGGCTTCTCCACCCACACACCCGCTGACTGTGACGGAGAGGGGGGCACACGGGCCCAGAGTCGTTTCCCCCAGCTGTTCACTCCACTTCCTCAGGCCACACAGCACAGAGCAGGGTTGACAGCTCAGCCCTTGGAACTGGATGCCTGAGTTCCAAGCTCAGCTTTACCATGCTCTCGCTGGCTGATCTTAAGCACGTTGTTTTACTTCTTTATATTTAAGTTCTTTTTTTTTTAACTACAAAGCAGGAATGATTTTAAAAAAAAGCTTCATAAGTATGTTGTGAGGGTTAAATGAGTTCATGTATGAAAAGCATGTTGGACGCTGTTTATCACATTGCAAGCTCTCGAATGCTCTTTTTATAGTATTTGCATTCATTTCTTAAACTCCTGGAGAGTGGACTCCATATCCCATGTCCCTCCTGCAATACTTAGAGGGCCTTACTCCCTTCATGACCAGGGATGGTTGGATGAGACAAAGAAATCAAAATAGAGCTATAAAAGGAGACTAAATGTGATTATAAGAATTTATGTAGCAAAATCTTATAGAATCATAGGACTGAAAGTAAATCAGAGATGGTTTAATTTATGGTTATCAAAAATGGAAATATCAATGAGAACAACACAGAATTTACATGTACATGCCTAATACACACACACACATACACATAGGAACATACGCTACCTCACCTCCCTACCTCCAACCCATCCAACATCTAGCACATCCAAACCAGAGACTCTGGAAAGATTTGTAGAGAGCAAACCTGTGTTTAGTTTGTAAAGGGCTTTGGGATAATTCTGTTATAGCTCTACCTCCCCCTTGGCCCCTACTGACTATACATCCTGACTGAGCAGAGAGGCCAACCAAGGAGAAATGGCTCTGCCGAGGACATGTTGCTAATAGTTGTGGATTCATCTGGATTTCATCTCTACCTGCTAGTGTAGGGTTTCTTGCCTCTTGAGACATCTGCTTGCCCACAAATTAATTTCTGGGACTCTTTAGAAGATATCACACTCAAAATCAAACTGTCCTGTGAGTCATTGCATGGCTTCTCTGTCTTCTTCTCCCTTTCTCTGTCATCTCTTTCAATTACTGCTCGTACTCTAGGTCCTGGAGGGCCCATGGAACCCCCAGTTCTCCTTGTTGGTTCTGCCTCCTGCTGCTGCTTCCACTAAGCATGCAGATCGTGGTGGGTCCTGCTACCCTCTTGTTGCTGTTGTCGTCTCCCACTGGGCACCATTGCCCTCCACTGGACACTGTGCCCACTCCAATTGCCCGGGACATTTAAGGTACAAAAGGTATATGCTATGTAGTACTTCCAATACCAACCTATTGCATCTTGTACCACAGCCTGCCACCGAGTCTAGCAAAACAGCTCTCTTTCAGTTTCTTATTTATGGCCCCTGTTTTCTTCTATGAGTCTCTTGTTGGTGTTGTATCTGAAAATGAGTAGCAAAACAAGACTAAAACACAATCATGAGTGCATACAACTAAGGCTTTAGGCTTTCTGATTCTCTCCTCCATAAGGACAGATGCTCTGAAACTGAATTCACAAGTAAAAAATGACAGCAGTACTGAAAACAACACTTTTGAGCATTTACTCTGCACAAGCCTGGTGTGAAGCCTTTTACCTACATTAAATCATTTAATAGTCATAAATACCCCCACAAAAATGATAATATGATTGTCTTCACTTATGGATGAAACTGAAAGGTGCTTATTCACTTGCTGAAGGGCTCATAACAGGTAATGGGCAGAGCAGATATTCCAGTCAAGTATGCTGCCTCCAGAATCCAATATCCTAATAACTTCACTTTGCTGCCTATGGATAGACTTCAGTTTGCAAACTCACTGTATGTAAATATTGCCTATTTGTAAAGTTTTCTTTCTGGGGAGAAGTGTCAGGTGTTCACAGGGCTAAAAAAAAGTTCCTAACATTATGCTGAACTTTCCTGTAAGAAAAGGAAAAAGGATCTTGGTTCCTTGCCAAGATCATAGGCCTTTCACTTTCATACCTTTATAGACTTTGTACCTGAAGCTTTTCTGGGGTACTGAAGACCCCAAGGAATCAGGAGGTTAAGGAGATGAGATCTCTCATGAGATGATGAGAACACTAGAAGTCCAGGTGGTGGAAACCACCTCTTTGGGGTCCAGAGCAAGAGCAAGAGCATCCCTCACCACCTGCGTCTGCTCAGACAGCCCCTGGGGTGACTTAGCACACTGCAGCTGTGCAGATTTCCATTTCTGATAAAACTTCGCCCGAGAGGTATTTGCTGATGATTGTCAACAATCAAATGAATTATAGATGATGTTGGTAAACAAAATGCCTTGATGAATGATAAGTTGCCTGTACTCTGACATGACTGCTAAGTCACTCAAAGTGCTGATTAAACCCATTACTGTGAAATAATCACCATCCATTACCTTTAATGTCATGAACTGACAGCCTAGTTAAGGCAGCGGATGGTGTCAGCAAAGTGATTTGTTGTGTTACACGTCCATTGACAACAAATCACTTTGATAAATCAATGAACAGTAGCAATAAAACAATATATTTTCATATTTCTTGACATTCAATTACCGTGCATGTATACTGACTTATTCTTAAACACTAACACCGATATGGAAGGATTCAGCATTTACCAGCAATGAACACAAAATTAATTCTATTTTGGCCCAGACTGGAGGAGGTTTATATGATAATGTTTGTGTCAGAGTGTGTATGTGTGTGTATGTGCGTACCTTCTTCAGCAGCTACAGTACTTACCTAGCTGCTGCTGCCAAGATAACACATTACACAGACAGAACAATGATATTAATGGAGTTGCTTGTCCTGAGTTTAGATAAGGAAAGGCAGTGGACCAGAAATTAGGAGACCTGAGAACTTAACTTTTAAACCAGATGTTTGGCCCTGCACAAATCACTTAACCTTTCTGGGATTTAGTCTCTTCATTTCTAAAGTGGGAATAATACCCATCTACTAAGGAGAATGATTATAACAATCACCTGAGAGAACATGTATAAGAATCCTTTACACGATACTACAGCTTCCAAACTGAGTTTTCATTTCTCTTATCCTGAAGCCACTATTGCCTCTAAAACTCTAATTTTTTATGTTGAGGACTCTTTCTAGCTCTAGAGGTCTTGTATGCAATTAAATCTTAGCTAACTCAGTTGTTAGTATGCTGGTGTTTTATATTCTGTATCTTTTCTATTCACTGACATGTTATCTGGCACTTTGTTTTGTGCTAAGAAATGTGTTTGGTTCTGAGAAAACAATAGTGGGGAAAAAAAAACACCGTTTGTGATGGCAATAGAAAGGAGACAGTACACTAACAGAATCTGCCTAAAGGACCATCACATAAATGTTAGTTCCCCAAATTTCCAGAACATATCTTGTTTTAGCTATTATGGTGGAGATTTTGAAAATTATATTGCATACTCTGTGTCCTCAATATAGTTTCACAGATATTTTCCAGGAAACTATTAAATACAAAGGCCTGTGCAGGTTAAACTTATAAATATAATTCAGACCCTCTGAAGGGCCTCTTTTGTATTAGAAAAGAAAAATATATATACCAATAACTGTGAGAGGAGACATAATTTGGGAAGAACAATAAAAAGGGTAAGTACCAAGCTTCTTTAGGCTTGGAAGAAAGATAAATTACATCTGATTGAGCAAAGAAGGATAAGCCCCTGGGCAGAGTTAACATTAGAGATGGTTCTGGAAGCTGGAGTAAAATGTCAGTCAGTAAAGTTACGTGATGAGGGATGGAGGAATTGATCATTCACAGAAGGATGTTCTTAATGAAGAGATACACAGAGACAATGGGAATATGAGAAAGCGCAATATGGTATAAGAATTGGTACATTTACCTCTTTGGCTGACATATTAGTTAAGTCAGGCTAGGTTATGTGCCGTGACAAATGAACTTCAAAATCTCAGTGGTTCAGCACACTAGCACATCAAGATTTATTTCTTGCTCACACTGCAAATCCATCATGGATCTGTGGGATCTCAGATTCTACGGCTTTTGTACCTTCATGATCTGAAATGTGAGTCTTTCCTCATTGCTTGAGGAAGAGAGTAAAGAAGCATAGAGAACTCACACCTGCTCTATGCTCTGGCATAGAAGTAACACTTGTGTTTTCTGCTAACAACCAATTAATCAGAACTAGTCATATGTTCTGCCCGATGGCAAGGAGGAGCTGGGTGGGGTGGGGGAAAGTAGATTATTTGGTGAGCATTACCACCACTTTCATGGCTGGGGTATTAGATATATACACTGGGAAATAAAAAATAAATGGCAGCCACTTCTAGGCATAAATGTCAGGATAATCAACAGGACCTATGGTAATATTGGATGACTAAGATCAGGAAAATGACCCGATCAGGTTTGGTTAGAATTCAGCTGTTAATCAGAAATTCTGAAGGTGGTTTCCTGGATAAATTGTGGAAGCATAAAGAGATTAGTGTGGTGTCTATCTTGAGAGAGAGAGAGAGAGATTAAAGTCAAAACTAATCTCGTGGCCACAACAGTAGAAAGACAAGAACATATGGGAGGAAATTGTTAAGGTGAAAAGCTATTAGATTTGGCCCTTAATTAAACATGGGGCATGGGGAGAAGAGAGTATAAAAAGGAGATATCAGTAGCTTGAATAATGGTGGTGTTGTACAGGCAGCCCAGAGGAGAAGCCACTCTGGAGATAAAGGTTACCATGACAAGAACCAGAGTATCAGGCTAAAGCACAGTAGCGATAGCAGAAGCCAAAGAAGTGAGTCAGATCTAGGGTGTTTTAAAATCCATTCCAAATTTTCTAAGATCTCTAATAGTCCACCTCTTCTATTTCTTCCCCAACATGATAGTCACACAATATCATTGCTAAAAAGACATCAAGCATCAGCAAACGTAATGTTTTTGAAAAATTTAATAGTGTCTCACTATCCATAAATAATTACAGGTAATATTCACCTGTAGCTTTTTTTATAGCACAGTAGAATCAGAGTGCCTGTGTTCTACTTTTATCCTAGTGAGGGGTCAGACCTCAGGAAAAATATTTCATGACTCCGTATTTCAATTTCCTCATGGAAACTGTGTTGTTTGCTAAAAGTTTTTTGGCCATTCTCCATAAATTTTAATTGCCTCTATCAATCTTTATTTTTTCCCTTTTGTCCTTATTACCCTCTCATATGCTATATATTTTCCTTTTTATTCATGTTTATAGTCCGTCTTTCCCACTAGAATGTACATCCCCAACAATGGAGATACTGGTTTTATACATAAATGCTCAGTGAATTGATGGCTCTATAAATATTAGTAATGATTAGAGGAATATAATTACCATAAAAAGACTTATAATTGGACTCAACAACAAACTGAATACAGAATCTGTTTATACCATGCCATTTGAATTCAAGTAATATATATTTCCCTGACTATAAATATTCCTACATTGTCATTTTTAATGTTGGCATAGCATTCCTATTTAGTTCTTTAAATTTATCTTGCCACTTCCTATTTCTTTGATATTTAAACATTTTTAAATGCATATAAGCATTTTAACTTTTAAAATTAAATTGTTTTTTTACCCAATTATCTCTCATAAAGGCATTATCAATTTATATTCCCCTGAAATAGAGATAGCCTTAGTGTGCTAGCTAAGACCATGTCCTCTTAGGTAGACTCTGGGTACAAATCTTAGCTCAAGTTTGTCTCATTGAAGGTTCTGGTCAAGTTATTGAATCTCTCTAGGACTCCATTTCCATGTCTGAAAAATAGATAAAATAATATTAATTATTTTTGTCCTGAAGATTGTGAACATATACATAAAGTGTAAAATGATCTCTGACACTGTGTAATAAACAAAACTCAACCATTTCTATTTCAGTGTTATGTTTTCACCATACTTTTGTTAATACTGGATTATTTATCTTTTATAAATGCAAATCAAATATATAATTTTATTGTTAATTAGCATTTATTTGACCACTAATGACAATGAATATTATGATACTATTTCATTTTTCACTGGGTTTGTCATCTCTCATTGACTATAAGATTTCTTTAAACATTAAGGAAATAATTCTTTACCTAACCCTTAGAAATTATACATTAGAAAGGCTGGTCTGGACAATGACTTTTAATTATATCTGTGCATTTATTTGCCTTACCACATATAAAACTTTTATGTTATCAGATTCTATTGGTATTTTCTCTTACAAGTTTTATCTTTGCAGATATGCCTAGGCAATTCTCCTCTACCAAGTACAACATAATTATTTACTTGTTTCTTCTATTGCACTCAAGCGTCTGTTATTTATATTTAGAATTTCAGTCCATCTGGAATTTATTTTGGTTTAAGGCATGCAATAAGGATCTAGAATTTTTCCACATGCTAATTCAATCTTGTTATTGGTTCGTAACTTCTATTCTTTATTTGTTTGTCTGTTTTTTCTTCTAAGACCAAACCATAAGTCTCAAGAATAAAAGAATAAACAAATTAATTAAATCCAGATCATTATTTTATTCAATAGTCTAATTCATAGGCTCTGACCTATCTTCCTTAAACTTGTTAATAAAATGAATGGCTTTGAGACAACTTTTGTCCTGTGTTCCTTTGTTCCCTTCTGCCAAACCTGGTCTTCAGGCTGAGGTTGCTACAAGAATACCATAGGCATTGTAAGCATTACCCTTGCAAAAGCATTGATAGACTCCACATCAGGATGCTGGTGTGAAAGTTGCAAAGAGAATTTCTAAATATATAGAAGGCTACCCTAAGGACATCTTTAGGCATCTTTAGGACATCAGGATGCTGAAGAAATTTGCAAAGAGAATTTCTAAATATATATAAGGCTACCCTAAGGACATCTTTTTCCAGGGGACTCTGCTTTGAAACTTCTCTTTTCCCTCCTTATTTCCTATGATCTCAAATGATATGAGATGAACAAGAGCCAGTATTTCAAAACATACTGTATTTTAATTACTTTTTTCTTCTACTCTATAAAGTTAATCTTTCCAAAGATTCCTCCAAATTTATTTGTATTTACAGTTTATCTGAAATAAAATAAGAAATCCTACTTAAGGCTTCTATTAGACTATATGGTTCTTTGGACTTAGGGAGCATAAAAAACTATATGTCTAGGAACTTCAAGTATAACATTGCAACGGGAAAATTCATTACTGAGACCTATTAATGATCTAATGATCTCCCTCCACTCTTACCCTCAAGTCTTTGAGTCAGACTCTGGAATGTTTTCTGGTGATTCTTAAGTGCTAGTCCTAATGACCGGCTGGCCTTGGAGGGAAAGACTCAAGACCCTCTGTCTCTGAAGATTCTGCTCTTGTTTGTTCTCATCTCGACTTTGGAATTATTGATTCTCTAACTTTGACAGCTGATTTCATTCGTATTATTGGTACATATTTTCTTGTCCAAATATACAATTATTATGCAAATAATAGTTATATGTAGTTATGGTGTGCAACATGATGCTATGCTACAAGTATACATTGTGGAATAATTAAATCAGGCCAATTAACAAATTCGCCCTTTATTGGATCTGGTCCTTTTACCATCGTCTGTTCTTTTGCATTTAAAATACTCTTACCATTTATAGTTTAGCCTTGTTCATCTAAGGTGCCTGTCATCTTTCAGGAAGAGTCAGAAATTAATGAATCCTAGTAATTACTGTTTGGTGTAGGTTATGCATCCCTGATACCTTTTTGGTGGGAAATTTTGCCATATCTGCTTACATAGGAACTACAAACAAAGTTCTAAGTCCGATTTAATTTAACATAGATACCTCTCTTTTATCTTTCTTATTCCCTTCTCTATACTTAACTCATTATGTATTTCTCTCCTGAAACATCCAACCTTTTACGTATTTTTCTATTTGAAAGTCCTGTCTTTTAAGGCCCTACTCAAATCCTATCTCTTCTATGAAGCCTTTTAAAACTATTCTTCCCTTTTTCTCTTCTCTTTAGGACTTTAACTTCTATTTCCCTTAAAATGTGTACTTAATTATGGATACCTATTTTCTTGTCCAACAAAATGATATCTGAGTCTTATTTCAACAAGTTTTTTTTTTAATTAAATCATAGCTGTGTACATTAATGCAATCATTGGATACAATGTGTTGGTTTCATATACAATTTGAAATTTTTTTTTTTATTGTTGGGGATTCATTAAGGATACAAGAAACCATGTTACACTGGTTGCATTTCTTGGGTAAAGTCCCTCTTACAATCGTGTTTTGCCCCCAAAAGGTGTGGCACACACCAAGACCCCAAGACATCACCCCCCTCGCTCCTTCCCTCTCTCTGCTCTTCCTTTCCCCACCCCTCCCTCATTCTTTCTCTCTCTGCTCTCCCCTTCCCTCACCCCCACCATGTCAATAATTGTTATTAATTGTCCTCATTTCAAACTTGAGTACATGGGATTCGTGCTTCTCCATTCTTGAGATGCTTTACTAAGAATAATGTGTTCCACTTCCATCCAGGTTAATACAAAGGCTGTAAAGTCTCCATTTTTTTAATGGCTGAATAGTATTCCATAGTGTACATATACCATAGCTTGTTAATCCA
>CAUYON010004682.1:0-13436 GCA_963573935.1 Arctocebus calabarensis | reverse complement strand
TGGGAAAGAAGTCTTTGTTCTTTTGTTAAGGGAAAGGGACACCAGCTTGCAAGTGACAGTGATCCATCACCCTGAGGAACCCTCAGTACTGTGGTGAGTTGGCAGCTTTGGGTGCTATGTAATTACTTTTATTATTATTATTATTATTTTTTGAGACAAAGCCTCAAGCTGTCACCCAGGATAGAATGCTGTGGCATTACAGCTCACAGCAACCTCCAATTCCTGGGCTCAAGCGAGTCTCTTGCCTCCACCTCCCAAGTAGCTGGGCCTACAGGTGCCCGCCACAACGCTTGGCCATTTTTTGGCTGCAGCCATCATTGTTGTTTGGTGGGCCCAGGCTGGATTCGAACCCACCAGCTCAGGTGTACATGGCTGGTGCCTTAGCCCGTTGAATGGGAGATGCAGTTACTTTCTGTGGATGTTCAAATCTGAACAGGATGCAGAATTATTGGACTACTATTTTGTACCATAAACAGGAAACCTCCTGTTACAGTCTTGGAAGATATGTATCAGCCTGGCACAGTACAATTTGAACAAAATCGAAATGGAAAAGCCTAGGAACAAAACTACAGCCCCTGTGTCATAGTGTATGATTCAATGAGGCAAGAAGTATGTGGAGGCAATTAGGAAAGCTTCCAAAAAGAAGTGGTGTATACCAAGAGAAAATACAGGTGGCTAGCAAATCTTTTATTTTTTAATTGGGCTTCCATTGGGCAGGCAATTCTAGCTTATATTTCTATTACATTTGACTTAAAGTGTTTATAAAAACATTTTATTTTAGAAAAATAATGCATAACCCAAAGGTTATCATTTAGTGCCATTTTTAAGTGTTTATCTTGTGCAAGTATCACTATCATCCATATCACTATCATCCTCCTCCAGGACCTTTCATCTTCCCAAACTGGAACTCTATACCCATTAAACACTAACTCTCCATTTCTACCTCACCCAAGCCCTTGGTAACCATCACTCCATTTTCTGGTTGTCAATGAATTTGACTCCTCTATGCGCCTTGCACAATTAGAATCATGCAACATTTATCCTGTTGGGTCTGGCTTATTTCACTTAGCAGGATGTATTCTAAGTGATCCATACTGAAGAATTTGTTAGAACTTCCTTCAATCTCAAGGATGAATAATATTTTGTCTGATGTATGTACTACACTTTGTTTATCCATTGTCCATTAATAGATGCTTAGGATGCTTCCACAATTTGGCTATGTGTAGAATGCTGCTAGGAAAACTGGTGTGCAAATATCTGTTCGAGTTCCTGCTTTCAATTCTTTGGGCATGTGATCAGAAATGGAATTGCTTAATCATGCAGTAATTTTGTGTTTTGTTTTTGTGGATAGAATTGCCATGCCATTTTCCACAGTCACTGCACCATTGTACATTCCTACCAGCAGGAATTGGTAGGAATTGGAGGTTCCAATTTCTCCATGTCTTCACCAATGATTGGTATCATCTAGTTATGTTTTGTTTGTTTCATACCAATCATCCTAAAGGGTGTCAAGTGTTATCTCCTAATGGTTTTGATTTGCATTTCTGTAATGATTACAGATCATAAAAAAAATACATAAATATTTACAAGTGTTAGAATCTATAAATTAGTTTCCAGTATTTAAATATTGAGAAATCTTTTAAAATATTATGGAAGCTCAACTTTCCATGAAAAACAGGAACAGCAGGCATTTCCTCATGACAGCAAATAACTGGAACTGCCTCTTTTATGTTGCTACACTTCCCATCATTGCTGTGGCAAGTGGTCCAGCCTCCTTCCTGCAGTAAAAATTATACAAACAATAAAGAAGGAAACCCACCAATCCAGGAATGGATTAACAAGCTATGGTATATGTACACTATGGAATACTATTCAGCCATTTAAAAAAAAGGAGACTTTACAGCCTTTGTATTAACCTGGATGGAAGTGGAACACATTATTCTTAGTAAAGCATCTCAAGAATGGAGAAGCATGAATCCCATGTACTCAAGTTTGATATGAGGACAATTAATGACAATTATTCACACGGTGGGGGTGGGGGAAGGGGAGAGCAGAGAGAGAAAGAATGAGGGAGGGGTGGGGAAAGGAAGAGCAGAGAGAGGGAAGGAGCAAGGGGGGTGGGGTCTTGGTGTGTGCCACACCTGTTGGGGGCAAAACACGATTGTAAGAGGGACTTTACCCAACAAATGCAACCAGTGTAACATGGTTTCTTGTACCCTCAATGAATCCCCGACAATAAAAAAAAAAAAAATTTAAACATAAAAAAATAAAAATAAATAAAAAATAAAAGAGAAACTACAACATTATCAAAATTGGTGAGATACTGCTATAGCAATACTTAGGGGATATTTACAGCACTGAACATTTATTTTAAAAAAGAAGAAAGGTCTCAAATCGGTGGTATCAGCTTCTACATTAAGAAACTAGATAGGCTTGGCACCTGTAGCTCAAGTGGTTAAGGCGCCAGCCACATACATCTGAGCTGGCAGGTTCGAATCCAGCCCGGGCCCACCAAAACAACAATGATGGCTGCAATCAAGAAACTAGATAAAGAAGAGAAAATGAAGTAAGCCCAAGTAAGCCGAAGAAAATTTGGAGCATAAATCAATGAAACAGGAAAAGCAATAGAGGAAAAAAAATCAGTGAGACCAAGAACCAGTTCTTTAGGAAGATTAATAAAATTGATAAACCTCTATCCAGACTAATCAAGAAAAAAAAGAGAAAAGATTCAAATTCTCAATATCAAGAATGAGATATCAATGTAGAGCCTGCAAATGTTAAAAGGATAATGAATGGATATTATGAACAACTTGATGCCAATTTGGTGAATTCTATCAAATATTTAAAGAAGAAATAATACCAATTAGATACAAACTCTCCTAAAAACCTGAAAAGGGAATACTTCCAACTAATTCAACGAGACAGCATTATTTGATACCAAAATCAAAGGTATTACAAGCGAAGAACACTATAGACAAATGGCCCTTATTAACATAGATGTAAAAAGTCTGATAAAATTTTAGCAAATTAACAAATAGAATCCAGCAACATATTAAAAGAAGCCCCGCATGATGACTCACATCTGTAATCCTAGCACTTTGAGAGGCCAAGGCAGGAGAACTGCTGGAAGCCAGGAGTTTAAGACCAGCCTGGGCAACATAACAAGACCCCATCTCAACAAAAAGTAAAAAACATTAGTGGGGTGGGGTAGGGTGGCGTGGCATGGACCTGCAGTCCCAGCTACTCAGGAGGCTGAGGCAGGAGGATCGCCTGAGTCTAGGAATTTAAGGTTGCTGTGAGCTATGATGATGCCACCATACTCTAGCATGGGCAACAGAATGAGATCTTGTCTAAAAAAAAAAAAAAAAACTTAAAAGGGTACTACATCATAACCAAGGGTTTATTACCTTTCCTTGTAATTCACCATATGAACAAATGAAGTAAGAAAAACATTAGAATAATCATAGTAGACATAAAAGAGCATTGGACAAAATCCAATGTATATTTCTGATAAAAATTCTTAGCACACTAAGAATACAAAAAACTTCTTCATCTTAATTAAAAAAAACCTATGAAAAACCTGCAACATCATACTTAAGGGCTGTGAGATATATACATACACAGTAAGATCGGAGAAATATGTCCACTTGTGATTGTACTCAACATTGAGCTCCAGGTCCTACTTAGTTCAATACAGTGAGAAAATGAAATAAGATGAGAAGAGAAAAGTTTTTAAAACTCTTCTCTTCAAAAGACATTATTCATAGAATGAAAAGGTAAACCACAGAATCTGCAAAGCATGTATTTCATAAGGAACTTTTATCCAAAATACATATAAAGAACTCTCAGAACTTGAGAACAAAATCCTCCATTTCTTTAATGGGTAGAAAACCCCACAGCTTACATCATACTTAATGGTGACAGACTGGATGTTTCCCCCTAAGCTCAGGGTCAAGACAAGGAAAGGATGTTCACTCTTGTGACCACTATTTAACTTTGCCCTGGAGGTTCAAGCTGAGGCAATTAGGCAAGAAAATGAAATAAAAGCACCCAGATTGAAAATAAAAATATAAAACTAATTCTATCCATAGATGACACAATCTTGTAAAAAGTAAAGTCTAGGGAATCCACTAAAGAAACTATTAGAATTAATAAGTAAGTTCAGCTGGGTTTAAGATGTATGACCTATATACCAAAGTCAATTGTATTTCTATACACTTGGAATAAACAATGTTAAAGTAAAGATCAATAAAATTCTATTCTATACAATTCTATTTAAAAACAATTCTATGTACAAATACATAGGAATAAATACAACAAAAGTACAAGGAGGTGTGTAGCACTTTTTCTAAGATGAGTTCACAACTTACCTGCCAGGCCTTATAGCAGTTCTCTTTGTGATAGTCAAAAACTAGAAATATCCCAAACATCCAGTACAAAGGTGATAGCTCTAAGACACTTTTTATTTGAAGAAATAAAAGAGCTAAATAAATGAACAGACACCCCATGTGCACAGATCAGACTTGTCATGATAGCCAACACTCCACAGATAGATCTGGAGACTCAGTGCAATCACAATCAGATTTCAGCTCGTTTCTCTGTATAAATTGACAAGCCGATCCTAACATTTATATGTAAATTCAAGGGTTCCAAAATAGCCAAAACAATCCTTAAAAAAATACTAAGTTGGAAGACTCACATTTCCTGATTTCAAACTTACTACAAAGCAACAGTAACCAAGCTGTATGGTACCATCCTAGGAGTGACATATAGACCAATGGAATAGCATAGAGAGCCCAGAAATAGCCCCTCATATACATGCCAATTGATTTTCAACAGGGCAACCAAAACAAATGAACAGGGAAAGAATAATCGTTCCAAGAAATAGTGCTAAAACAACTGGATATCCACATGCAAAAGAATGAAGGTGGCTCCTTACCTCACATCATATATAAAAATTAACGTAAAATGGACCAAAGATCTAAATGAGTACTATAAGACTCTTGGAAGGAAACATAGGAATAAAGCTTCATAATCTTGAATTTAGCAATGATTTCTCAAAATCACAAGCAACAAAAGGAAATAAATAAATAATTTGGCTTCATCAAAAATTTAAACTTTTGGGCTTCAAAGGATATTATCATGAAAATACAAAGATGACCCACAGAAAGGGAGAACAGATTAACAAATTATGTAACTGATAAGGGACTTGTATCCAGAATATAGAAAGGGTTCTTATGAATCAATAATAAAAAAATAAATACACACTCATCAGAATAGCTAAAAGTAACAAGACTGACCATACCAAGGGCTGACAAGAAGTAAGGCAATTGAACTCTCACTCCCTTCTGCTCAGAATGAAGAATGGCATAATTACTTCCAAAAGCAGTTTGGCGGCCAGCCAGGCCCAGTGTCAGGCCTATAACCCCAGCACTCTGGGAGGCCAAGGTGGGAGGATCCCTTGAGCTCACGAGTTTGATATCAGCCTGAGCAAGAGTGAGACCCTATTTCTACCCAAAACAGAAAAACTAGCCAAATGTTATATCAGGTAACTGCAGTGTCAACTACTCAGGGAGTTGGAAGCAAGAGGATCACTTGAACCCAGGAATTTGAGTTTGCTGTGAGCTCTGATGCCATAGCACTCTGGCCTGGGGAAAAGTGAGACTCTGTCTCAAAAAAACAAAACAAAATAAAATAAAACAAAAAACAACAGCAGTTTGGCAAATTCTTAAGAATGTTAAACACCCATCTATCCACTAACCCCACCATCCCACTCCTAGTATTTACTCAAGAGAGACCAACATAGTTGTCAATGCAAACATTTGAACGTGGATATTTACAGGGCTGACAATTAAGTTGACAAACTTGCCACTGGGCGCTCACATTGGCAGCACTGTACAACTCAGTAAGGTTTCGTAATCTTGGTATGTCAGTGTCTCACAGCTGTGTTCATACTGACATGTGGCAGTGTCTTGCTGAGTGGCATTCACTATTATGTGTTTTTGCGTGTCATCACAAGAATGCTGGTGCTAAAATTAGGGCAATGAACAAACATTCATAAGTTTCTTGTTCAATTTGGCAAGAGTGTAAGTGAAATCAGGGACATATTAGTCCAAGTTTATCAGGATAAGGCCAAGAAGAAAACAGCAGTGCAGAAATGGATTAAATGTTTTTCTGAGAGAAGAAAAAGAGTAACTAATGAAGAGAGGTCAAGATGGCCAATAATGAGCAGAACTGACAAAAACACTGTAAAAATTTATCAAATTATACGTCAAAATCATTGGCTGACTGTGAGAAGCATAGCGGACCAAGTAAACATCAATAGAAAAATAGGAAAACCTTAACTGACAATCTTAGCCAACTCACGGCTCTTACATCGTGACAAAGCACCAGCTCACAAAGCACTATCTGTGACGGAGTTTTAGCCAGTAAACAAATAACTATATTGGAACACCCTCCCTACTCACCTCATCTGGCCCCCAGTGACTTCTTTCTTTACCCAAACATAAAGGAAATATTGAAAATATTGAAAAGAAGACATTCTGATGACATTCAAGACATCAAGGGTAATATGATGACAGCTCTGAAAGCCATTCTAGAAAGAGTTCCAAAATTACTTTGAAGGCTTGGCTAGGCACTGGCCTGAGTGCATGCTTTGAAGGTGACCATAGTGATGTTCCACAGTGAGGTGTGTAGCAATTTTCCTAGCATGAGTTCACGAACTTAATTGTGGCAGCTTTATTTGTAAGAGTTAAACTCTGGCAACAGCCCAAATGTCCACTATCCAGTGAAACTGTAAACAGACTACAATGTATCCATAGGATGCAATACTACTAAGCCATCAAAAGGAACTATGAGACATGCAAAAATATCAATCACTCCAGGAGTAACTATACAGAGTGAGAGAAGCTGGACAGGAATCATCACACTGCGTGATTTCATCTACACCAAATTCCTGTCAATGCAAACTGATGCTTGGTGACAGACAGCAGGTCAGCAGCCACCTGGGCTGGGTGGGGACAAAAAGGGGAGATGGAGAGGTCATGACCAGGGTGGTGGGTATGTTCACACCGTTAACTGACAAGATGGCTTCTGGGCTTTGATGCAGCTCTGCACTCAGATGGGCGCAGTCTGTTCTACGCTATTCCTCAGTAAGGCTGTCTAAAAATGATATTATTAATTTTGCTGAATATGGTAATGTATTATGGTCTTTTTAAAAAGTCGTTATCTATTAGAGATACATGCTATATTTCATACTTACATGAAATATTTATAGATGAAATAATATGGTGTCTACATTTGCTTTAAAACACTCCAGCAAAAGGAAGGGGCAGGTGGCACAGAAGACAGATAAAATAAGAGACACATTGCAAGATAATTCTTAAAACTGGAAAATGGGTGCAGGGTCATTATACTGTTCTAACTTTGTGTACTTTGCACATTTTCCATCTTACAAAGGCAAAAGCAATCTGGCTCTGCTGTTTACCAGCTGTGTGAGCTTGGGCAGGTCCCCAGCTTCCCTTGGTTTCTATGGGGGTCATGATTGAGGGTCTGGCTGAATAACTGGATAGGCCGCCATGACACCACAACCTCCAGCATGCAGCCTCCTTATCTGTGGTATTAGGGCCATGACAACCACAGCACATATGACATCAGCTGATGATGACACAGCACTTATCACATGCCAGGCTCTGGGTGAGGGCCTCCATACGTCCTGCCACTCCATCTGTATGGCAGCCCACCAGGGACATAGAGGAGATGCCCATTTTACAGAAGGCCTCACTATGAGTAAACACAAGTCAAATGCAGGTCTGGCCTCACTTATACCTGGCTGGGCTAGACTCCATGCCAAGCCCCTGCCAAGCCAGCATCTTCTGGACCACTCCTCACCCATCAAGATGCCCCCAAAGAGGCCCTGGTGGTATCTGCACCCAGGAAGCACTGCGTGGCCTGCACATCCTGCAGCTGAACCCAGACACCAAACCCAAACCCGCCTCACCACACCATCTTCCCTCACTTGCACCCTGAGCCTCTGTCCTTGGCCTCACCCAATGAACTCAGGCCAAATTCAAGGGCGTCCTCTGCCCACCTCAGGTCACCCAGGAGAGCCAGAACGTCTGCCCCAAAGCATGCCGGGACCGATTCCTGACCACCTTGCATCCCAGGAACACTTGTCATCTGTGTCAAGAACTCAGCACCCCCTGTGAGAACAGAGCAGTGAGGCAAGTTCCTGGAACCACTGCCACGCTGAATCTTGTGGGATTGAGCAGAGACAGCACAGAATCTTCCTGGCCCAGCAGGAAAGCCTGTGGTGCTCACTTCCTGCCACCCTCCCTCGTGAGGGCCTGTCACACCTGGGGGCCATCTGCCAGGTGAGACTTAATGCCACACACTTCCTGTGACAGCTGGAAGGGCCCAGCAGCCCTGTGGGACCCTGTGTGGTCAGGAGTGGAAACAGGTTGAGTGGCTGTCACCAATGGTGCTGTCTGTCCTGGCCTTGCCTGAGTGGCAACCACAGGCTCAAAACCCCCCAAATCCATGGGAAATCCACTGCTAGAACCTGTCCTTCGAGGTCAAGGTGTGCAAGGTCCATCTTGGCAGGTAAGATAGCCTCAGATGCCCTTCATGGGCAGGGCCAGGTGAGGAGTCTGCCACGTGCTCCGGTGACAGGCCCCCGAGGAGAGATTCAGGCTGGATGATGACAATACATCTGGCTCCATTCCCTGCTTCCATCCATTCAAGGTCTCTGAGCCCTGGTCACGCAGGTGGCCATGTCCTGAACACTGAGCTGGTGCAACCCCCAAAAGAAGGAAGAGGTGGACGTCCCAGGAGAACAGGCTCTGACACAAGCTCCGCTTGTCCTGCCTGGCTGCCAGGCACACCCACCACACCTGTTTTCCTGGGCCTAGTCTTTCAGCTGTCTCTTTCCCTGCTACTGAGACTCCCACCATGAAGGGGACAGATCCTGTCCCTGCAGGTCTGGCCATTGCCCAGGGAAAGAAGCCAATTCCCCACAGAAGGCTGCAGCTCCAGGCAACATGGTCCCCTCACCTGAGCCCTGCCCAGGCCAGGACCAGTCTCGGACAGGATTCCTACACACCACCCACCTGTCCGTGAGTTCCACTCTGCCTGTGGCCACCTCTTCCATCTCTGATGTTTGTCTTTTGGGAGAACACAGGTGGTGACATAAGATAGGGTGGGAGAAAGCAAAGGATACTCTTGGATCCTGCAGGATCTGGCCCAAGCATGGTGAGCAATCAAGCCTTTTGCAATGTCCCCCAGGCAATCTAGACCTTGGGGCAAGTGGGGCAGATCAGACTGCCTGGCCCAGACCCTCACTCTGTGGCTTCCTAGCAGTGCGATCTTGCATAAGTCATAGGTTCTCCCTGAGCCCTGATCTCCTTGGGAAAGAGATTTAAGGGAACTGTCCTTTCTGCCACCCTTCTAGCTGGCTCAGGGAGTTGACTTGGAAGATAGTCACAGAGCTGTGACTTGGGTGGGAGGGTCAGGGCAGGAGGCAACAGGGAGCAGTTTGCTGGCAGGAGCCCTCAGGAAGGGCAGGGCCTGGCTATTAGGACCCGCAGCAAGCCCTGACCTGTGTGACCTGGTCGCCCCCTCCCCTCAGGAGCAGCCAATCTGGGGCCAGGGGTTCAGCTCTCACAGATTCTCCAACCCCACAATGGTAGAGGGAGGGTGCTGAAGAGATGGGCCCCAGACAGGGAAGCAGGGAAGCCACTCAGGCAGCACATGCCATGGCTTTGGGTGCTGCCTCAGTCCTCACTTAAGCAAATCAAATACACATTTAAAAATTAACTTAATAAATACACCGAAGGGGAAAGGAGAGGTATTGTTTTCTCAATTCTGAGATTCATTAAATATGTGGGCTTTCCTACTGCCTTTAAAATGTTTGACTTGGGCATAGCTTCTTTCAGATTTTTTTCTTTTAAATAAAGCAAGGTCCACCTGTACAAAGTAACTGGAAAAATAACCTAGGAGTAACTCTTCAACTATTAACCAAGTATAATGCAAAGCCCAGTCGGCCTTCTTTGGTCAATATTTACATGGACTTCAGCCCACCTAGAAAAGGAAATTTGAAAATATTTGGTGAGCAGTGGAGTGGTTGTCTGGCTACATAGGCCATAAGCAGCTGGGCTCAGGTTTCCCAGTTGGCCTTTTAAGGGTATCCCGGGTGAAGCACAGGGAGAGACGTTCTCACTATCATGCTAGTGGCACTACTGTCAGCCAGCTTTGAGATGTTTTGTAATTTTTTTTTAAAGATTAGTATATTTTAGAAGTGGGGACATCTTAAAAAAATTTTAGGTCAAATTTATTGAGGTAAAATTCACAGTAAAAATGTACTCTTTTTAACATACAGGTCTATGGGTTTTGACAAATTCATACCACCACCAAATCAAGCTAGAAAGTGCTTCCAGCCACTAGGAGGTTCCCCAGGCAGCTCACCACCCGACACCCCGGCCTGTGCTGTACATGTGGTTTCTTTCCCTAGTGTGTCAGAGAAAGGGAATCACACCAGCTGTGGCCTCCTTCACTTGGCAGGCACACTGCCTCTTCAATGCACCCAGGATGTAATGTATATATGCATCCCAGCTGAGGGATGCCTGATTTTGCTATTATAAACAGGTTTTGTGTGGCTGTGCCCTTTCATTTCTCTTAGCACTGCTGGGCTATCAGCTAAGCACATGTCCAGCTGTCTTCCCACGCAGTCAGCAGGCCTGAACCAGCTCACAAGGTCACTGAGCAGAGGAGCCACTTTCCTCATCCTGGGGCACATCCAGGCACGGCTTCACAGCTGAGAGGTGGCAGGGCACAGGCCTGTAAGACTCTATGGCTGCCTATCACTCCTCTCTCTGCCAGAGGTCATGCCCTACCCACACACCACTGCCCCTTAGGAAGGTGGGCAGGAGGGGACCTGGGGGCTGGTGACAGGGACCCCACAATGTTGTCACATTCTCTAGCTTTACACTCATGGGGATTGGGAGGGGCCCTGCAGGAGTGCAGAGGCAGAGAAAGGGGAACAAAGGCTGGGGCTTTATGGGGACAAAGACCCCTCATGGAAGATGGAATCTGAGCTGAGCCTAGAAAGCAGCTCACAAAGGGTGGAGCCTGAACAAGTGCAATGGGGACAGCAGGGCTGGAGCATAGGCAGGGGATGCGCATGGGGGCCAGTAGGAGGAGTCACGGGAGACAGGAGGAGAGCAGCAGAGGCCCCAGCCCAACCTCATACCTCCCTCTGCAGAGAGAATGCCATGGGGACTCGTGGTCTGCTGCAGCCCTGCCCAGAGCACCAGGTCCAGAAACCTTGGGCTAAGCACCGCACATGGGGTTGGTGGCTGGACCACAGGGACCTGGCATTGTGTCCCAGGAGGAGCCAAGTAGCTGAGCCTCAGGAAAAGCTGGGGACTGAGGAGCACCAGCCAGGCCTCAACCACCAGACCTCCCAAAGTAGCATCTATCGGTACTGGGATGCAAGGCCCCAGTCTACTCCCACCCTCCCAATGTCCCCTCTCCACCCAGCACAGCCCACTCCTCCTCACCTCTCACCCCATCCTCCAGCAATATGCCTGCCTTGGAGGGCACCTGACAATCTGTACATATGTCACTGGGGAACAAATGGGTCTCCCCAAGTGCTCCCTTCTGAGCACCGTGAGGCATACAATAGGCACTCAATAAAAGCTCACTGATGGAGTTAGCAATTTAAAGTGCCTTCTAAACAGGCTGAGGAGGATTTAAGCTCCCCACCCTGTGGGGTTTGAGAAATCATTAGGGGCCTTCTGTCTCCATTTTGTTCAGCCGTATCAACATTGTGATTAACATATCATACCCCAGAAGATCACCTCTTGCCCAGACAATATCAAGATATATATACTGCTTTGATTTTTGGTTTTGTTTTGTGGTGTTTTTTGTTGTTGTTTGTTTGTTTGTTTTCATTATTGTTGTTTTGTTTTTAATTTCAACATTTTCCTTAAAGATTTTTCTTTTCTTTTTTTTCTTTTATTTCTTCATTTTTCTAGTTTAAATATAATTTTCCACTCTTGCCTTTTTCAACAATTAGACATCAATTTTGCTAGTGTTTCCACCCATAGTAATTGTTTTTTCCCCCAATCTTATCCCATAAAGTTTTCAGTTGGCTTGTTTTGATTTGATTTATTGCATTTTTGTCTTCCCTCTCTACTTGGTGGAGGTGGGGTACTGTGTCCAAACAGGCTGGCAAAGAGCTGCTAACCTAATCACCCAACCCGGCACCCCCAGAGGTTGGGGGCTCTTAAGGTTGGGTCAAAGTACCCTACTGTACACCTATATTGCTCCTGTCCCCCTCTTTCTGTGCCTCTTTTCCTTTGGTCAATAGTGCTTCTACCCATCCCCTCTCCATCCTCCTTTTTCTTTTCTTTTCTTTCTTTGTTTTTTTCTCTTTTTTTTCTCTTTCTTTCTTTTTTCCCTTCTTGTTCTTCAATCTTCTCATCCTTCTGATCCTGTACCAAAAGGACTCATCGAAACCCTAGTCCAGAAGCACAGCAATTTAAAGAGCAGGAGGAAGTGAAAGGAAACTTAGGGCAAGAAAACAGATAAAAGAAATCACTCATGAGGAAGAATCAGCAGAAAACTCCTGGCATCATGAAAAACCAGTCCAGAGCAACCCCCCTAAGGGGCTGTGAGGTAGATACTGCAGAGGATTCCACCTATAAGGAAATGTTAGAAATGTCAGAAAGGGAATTTAGAATACAGATGATGAAAACAATCAAGGAAATGAAGGAAGCAATGAAGGAAAATGCTGATAAAGCAGAAAAAGAAATCCAAAAACAGAATCAATTAAGAGTAGAATATAAAAAGAATATGGCAGAGATGAGGGAACTGAAGCAGTTAGGGAACTTAAAGATACAGTAGAAAATATCAACAACAGATTAGACCATGCAAAAGAAAGAATCTCAGAGGTAGAGGACAAAAAGCTCTTGAGATAACTCAGATGCTTAAAGAGGCAGAAAAGAAGAGAGAGAAAGCAGAACGTTCACTGGTGGAATTATGGGACTCTATGAAACAATCAAATATATGAGTTATAGGTATCTCAGAAGGGGAAGAAGAAAGCCCCAGGGGAATGGAAGCCATACTAAGAATATTATAAATGAAAATTTCCCAAATATCACCAAAGATTCTGACACTTTCCTTTCAGAGGGATATCGGACCCCAAGTCACCTCAACTCTAACCAAGCTTCCCCAAGACACATAGTGATGAACCTGTCCAAAGTCAAGACAAAAGAAAAGATTCTTCAACCTGCCAGGAGTAAGCACCAGTTGACCTACAGGGGCAAAATCTATCAGGGTGACTGCAGACTTCTCCAATGAAACTTTCCAAGCAAGAAGACAATGGTTATCTACATTTAATCTACTTAAACAGAACAATCTCCAGCCCAGAATTCTAT
>CAUYON010004678.1:0-14508 GCA_963573935.1 Arctocebus calabarensis | reverse complement strand
GCTTTTTGTTTGTTGTTCGGATACAGTGGTGAGTTCTTAGTTCCTTGCAGGTGAAACCAAATAATGGAAATCTCTAAAAAGAACTTTGTTTAAAGAATTTCAATGAAATTAAGATTTACTTGGAAATTCATTTTTTTTTTTCGTGTGTACATAATGCATTTATGGGGTACAATGTGCCGATTTCATATAGAATTAGGAATGCTTACATCACACTGGTTAAAATATACCTCATCTCAATTACTTAATTGTTGTGTTAAGACATTTATACTCTATACTAATAGATCTGACATGTACCCTTGCATTATGCACCATAGGTGTGATCCCACCATTTACCCTCCCTCAATCTGACCTCCTCCCTCCCCTTCTTTCTTCCTCCATCCCTCCTTCATCTTGGGCCAAAGTTGTGATCTATTCTTCATATGAAAGTGTGAGTGATTGTATATTGGTTTCATAATAGTACTGAGTACATTGGATATTTTTTCTTCTATTCTTGAGATACTTTACTACGTAGGATATGTTCCAGCTCCATCCATGTAAATGTAAAAGAGGTAAAATCTCCATCTTTTTTAAGGTTGCATAATATTCCATGGTATACATATACCATAATTTATTAATACATTCATGAGTTGATGGGCACTTGGGCTTCTTCCATGACTTGGCTATTATGAATTGAGCTGCAATGAACAATCTAGTGCAAATATCTTTGTTATAAAGTGATTTTTGGTCTTTTGGATATATACCCAGTAGAGAAATCGCAGGATCAAATGGCAGGTCTACTTTTAGATCCCTGAGTATTCGCCATACTTCTTTCCAAAAGGGACATATTAGCTTGCACTCCTACCAGTGCTGCAGAAGTGTTCCCTTTTCTCCACATCCACGCCAACGTCTGTAGATTGGGGATTTTGTTATGTGAGCCCCTCTGACTGGAGTTAGATGATATCTCAAAGTGGTTTTGATTTGCATTTCTCTGATGATTACAGATGATGAGCATTTTTTTCATGTATCTATGGGCCATGCACCCTATCATCTTCAGAGAAGCTTCTGTTCAAATCCCTTGCCCACAATGAAATGGGATTACTTGTTCTTTTCTTATTAGTAAGTTTGAGTTCTCTGTGAATTCTGGTTATCAAACCTTTGTCAGAAACATAACCTGCAAATATCCTCTCTGATTCTGAGGGCTTTCTGCTTGCTTTACTTATTGTGTTCTTGGCTGTGCAGCTATTTTTAGTTTGATCAGATCCCAATAATGTATTTTTAGTGTTGCTTCAATTGCCTGGGGTTCCTCTTCAAAAAGTATTCTCCCAGGCCATTTCTTCAAGTGTTTCTCCTGCACTCTCTCCAAGAATCTTTATAATTTCATGTTTTAAGTTTAAATCTTTTATCCAGTCAGAGTCAATTTTTGTTAATGGTAAAAGATGTGGGTCCCATTTCAGTCTTCTACAAGTTGCCAGCCAATTCTCCCAGCACCATTTGCTAAATAGGGACTCTTTCCCCTAATTTATAATTTTCATAGGCTTGTCAAAGATCAAATGATGATAAGTGTCTGGGTTCATCTCTCGGTTCTCAATTCTGTTCCATACATCTACCTCTATTTTTGTGCCAATACCATGTCATTTTGATCACTCTAGATTTATAGTATAGTTTGAAGTCTGGTAGTGTGATTCCTCCTGATTTATTTTTATTTCTGAGTAATGTCTTGGCTATTTGAGATTTTTTATGATTCCATATAAAATGAAATACTATTTTTTCCAGATCTTTAAAGTATGATGATGGTGCTTTGATAGGAATTGCATTAAATTTATAAATTGCTTTGGGCAATATGGACGTTTTAACAATGTTGATTCTTCCTAGCCATGAGCATGGTATGTTTTTCCATTTGTTAACATCTTCAGCTATTTCTTTTTTCAGAGTTTCATAATTCTCTTTATAGAGATCTTTCATATCCTTTGTTAGGTAAATTCTCAAATATTTCATCTCTTTGGCACAACTGTAAAGGGAATAGAGCCCTTGACTATTTTTTCAGCTTGACTATTATTGGTATGTATAAAAGCTACTGATTTGTGAGTATTGATTTTGTATCTTGAGACCCTACTGTATTCCTTGATCACTTCTAAGAGTTTTGAGGTTGAGTCCTGGGGTTTTCCAGGTATAAAATCATATCATCTGTGAAGAGTGAAAGTTTGATCTCTTCTGACCCTATTTGTACATCCTTAATTGCCTTCTCTTGCCTGATAGTGATGGCTAAGACTTCCATTACAATGTTAAAAAAGCAGTGGGGACAATGGGTAAGAAATTCATTTTTAAATAAGCAATTATTCTCCAGACTTAGTCATCTCAGATAAATACCATTCATTGTCTCTCAAATTACATGTCTTAGTATAAACACATCTAAAACACTGACTCCAATCATATCCTAGCTAAGGCAGATACCTTAGGCCAAGTCCTTGCTGAATTGACAACAAGGCACTCTCCAACTTGCTGAAATTAGATTGTAATTTTTATTTGGAACTAAAAATATTTACTAGGTCATATCAAAAGGGCTCAAACTTACAAGTCTTCAAGCTTCCCTCAGGGAAAAGAATGAACTGGACTAGATTTTGAACACAAACAAATCAGGCTTGTAAATACACATTTTTATGTGCAATTAAAAGTTCTGTATGATTTGATAATTATTTCACAGGGCCAATTGGCTAGAAAAGTGTTTGTTCAAAAAATTTTACATGATAAAAATTGCTTCTCAAGCACACACACACCAAAAAATACACATAGAATATGGGAAAATTATCATTAAACGCATTACCTATTTTCCAAGAACCTGTATTACCAATATGCTCTCTGCCAACTGTGGGATTCTACTACTTTTTTCCTTTCCTTTGATGTTTTCTCTCTCTCTTCTTCTTTCTCTCTCTCTCTCTCCCTGCCATCTTTAGAGATAACCAGTACAATCTCAAATTAAACTATTTGTGAACTTGGTTAACAATCAATGAATCTTCCAGGGGAATAGAAGAAAAATAAGAATTTGTTAGAAACTGCTAAAATGTTAAGATCCATTGCCTTTAAAAAACCTCTGTTTAGTGCTCTCAGCAGACTTGAAGGCAGACATAAAGGCCTCTAAGTTTTCTCATGATTGTCAGGGTCTATGGATGACAGATAAAAGCATCAGCATTTGAAGTTCCCTCTAAGCTTCTGTTCCATTTTCCTACAATACCGAAGGGGGAAATACAATGTTAACATTAAAGCACTTCTGTATTAGCCTAAAATGATATTATTGCAAATCTTACTACTTTTCACATAGTACAAATATTACTGGTTTTCATTCACTTGTGAAAAATTTACCAATCCACTCATCTCAATATTATGAATGGTTATGTCAGGGAAAAAACAGGAATTTAATTATAATCTTGATAGGTGTAGTTTGTCTACCAGTGAGAACTTCAATAAAAAAAAAATAAAAAGTTGTACAGGCAGCAACCCACGAAGAAAAAAAAGACAATCAAACTTTAAAACAAGAAAAGACTAGGAAAAGAATGGGTATATGGAGAGACATAAATGTGAGAGCAAAAGTGCGGAAAGAAAGCAAAGTGAAAGACAAATTCTTTGGAGGTAGGCCAGAAAGGCAGTTATAAAAGCCTAGTAGAGACAGCAAGGGACAGCAGTCTCAGGTCTAGAACAGGCACGCAGACCCAGACGTCTGTAGACGACAGCAGCAGCAGTCCTAGAGAAAGGCTGAAAAGTTCAGGGCAAGAGAGTCCAGACCCAGGATGCTCAGCCCATTCTTGTCTCTCCTGCTTGGAGTGTGCCTACTGCTCAGCCAGTCATCCAGCCAGACGCCAGCCGAATGTGAAGATGAAACTTTGAATTTAATTCGAAGGTACTGCTCAGATAACGACAGGAGAGTCTCCAGGGTCCAGAAGGAGCCGGTCCAGGGACCAGAATCAGTGTCAGGTGAGAATTCTCACTCTCATGTTCTGCCGCATTTCCCATAGGTTGACCTGGAGCTGCTGACCAATTAGAACCTCTGCCTGCATGCCCCAACTGGAGATGTCAGTCCCCATTCAGCTATGGCTGGTGTGCAAAAGTTTGGACTTTTCCTCTGTATCTTGCTGTTATCAAAAGGGTCTGGGAATTTCACCAGAGAGAAGGCAAGCTGCCGAAATAGCAGACAGCCTCATAGGTAGTATGAGTGGTGCTTGGTGCAGCCAGTGTAGAAGGGAAGGGAGGAGACGAAAGCCTCAGAAGAACAGGAACTGCTCAGAGACCTGCAGGTGGAAGCTTTCTGCTCCATGTTTTGGAATTTCATTATATTGTTAAAATATATTTATCTGTGTATATGAAAACTGTTATAATTTTCCCAGCTCTCCTTGACATGAATATTATTTTTAAAACTACCACTTTTTTTACTCTGATAGAATTCCTGAAGTCCATCATCTACAAAAATGCAGAAGGCTTAAATACTTTGGCAAAACAGATCCACGATTTGCCACAGGAGATGAACCCAACACATTCTGACACACGTTTTCTGTCACTATTGAAGAGCTCACAGAGTCAATCAAGATCGGAGACGGAAGATCGTTCTACTGCTGCTGTGGTTGCTGACTTCTGCTGTTATATAGATTGTATTGATTTGGTTTTGAGCCAGGTCTGTTAAGTGAAACAGCTATGTAATTATTGATTTGTTATGTAATTTCCTTTGTGATTTCTGATATACCTTCGATGATGTCCAAATCAGTTACTACAGATTATTAAAAATGAGAAAAATCAGACTTTTTCATTATCATTTTTCTATAAGAAATAGTCTTCCATTTTCATTTTCCTCCTATAAGAAATAGTCTTCCCCATAGTACAATTTGTGTCAACATTTAATCCTTTTTTGCTATAGAAGATGTTCTGTCATATTAATGGTATAATGACATCATTGTTTTTAATCAAGACTTTCTCACATTAACCAATATAGTCTTCAGGTACATAAAAGGAAACAAAACTTTTCATGAATCTTGTCAATTTACACCATATAAACATAAAACTACAAATCTTGCAATTTTCTACTTGGGTCAGAGTAGGAATAGCATAGTTTGTTATTCACAGATTCTTTGCAAACAATCAGACTGGACATAAAATCTATTTCATTTTGATTTATGTGCCCAAATAAATGAATTATTTTTCAAACTAGGCATTGTTCATCATTCATGCTTCTAAAATATCCAAATATGTATTTTTAAATGATGAAATTAAGTCCTAACAGTTTCTATGTATAGCAGCTATGATCTTATAAGCAGTCTCTGTTGTGCAAGATATATGTTACTTTTCCATTTTAAACAGATGTACAGAAATTGAACACTGCTATTGGATGCGAAATTCATCCACAGAGATTATTAGACTACCTCCACTAAATTAGGGGGCAGAGATGATTAGAACCAAAGCATCAAAGCTCTCAGGCCCACACTGTTCAATATCTCTTGCCTCAACACACTCAGCACTAGTTCACATGATCCCCTCAACTTACCTCCTGTCTCTCCTCCCAGGTGCAAGAGAACCTTGCCAAAGTTTCTGTCCATCCCATAGGGTACTACATACCTTCTGCTCTGGAGTCTACCTCCCCATAGAACAATCAGTGAGTAGTGTACAGTAGAAACCAGGACCTAAACTACACATAGATACAGGTAGAAAAGGAAAATCAATCTCTTTATTTGTATGTCTCACTTCCTGTCTTTAATCTTATGCCTTCTGAAAGATATGTGGATAACCTTTCAGATGATCGAGCATTGACAAATGATGAGAAGTGCAACTTTAAGAAGGTTCTCATTGACTTTTCTCTGATAATTCACCCATTTGTGCTAAAGATTGGTGCATATATAAAGGCTGTAACTTTATCAACTCTTGAGGGATGTACAGGCTACAAAAGTGATTGAAATACTTTTAAGATACTGCAAGAGAGTCTTTGGGCTATGGCCAGGCAGTGGTTTCTCAACTTTGCAGCACACTGGAGATAGCAGGAGATATTTCAAAATACTTATGCTTGGGCTGAAGCCAGGACATGCTGATTGGATTGTTTTGACATGCAAAACAGGCATTTGTATTTTAATAAGATTTCCAGTGGAGTCTAATGTGTTGTAACATTGGCGAATCATTGATGAGGATTAAAGTCTAGATTGGTTGGGTGGCCATTAATCACTGTCTTATCTGAAGCACCAGTCATGCTACTGAGGCAGAATCCAGAGAATGGAGTTCATTGTTATTTTATGACAAATAGTTGGGGATCAAAAATCCAGTGAGTTTTCAAGAAACAGTGTTACATCCCTATCATGGATTAGTTGTAAGCAACATAAAACAACAAATATTAATATACCAAACAAGTTGGGAGAATTGCCACCAAATTAGGCTGAATGAAAAAAGCCAGTCCTAAAAGGTTACATACTATATGACTGCTTTATAGCACATCCATAAAGGAATAAAATTATGGCACTGGAGAACCATTTTGCTATGAGTTAAGGCAAGAGGGTGGAAAATTGGAAAATGGGAAAGAAGGTATGACTATGAGGATCCTGAGGAGCCTTGAGGTACTGGAATAAGTTCATTTCTTGATGATATCAATGTCAATATCCTAGATGCAATATTAGTATTGGAGAAAACTGGGTAAAGCATTGATAAGATTTCTCTCTATTATTTCAGACCTTCACAAATATGATTTCACAGTATCTAAAAATTCAGAAATCAATATCAAAAATTCCCCAAAGCCCTAAATATCATAGGAATTAGGTGTGGGTTGATTGCTGTTGGCAATACATTAAAAAGTAGGGATTCATAGAAGATATAAATAGTTGGAGAGATATTGCTTGTGACATATGACAGAGCAGCAGATTCAGATTCTCACATTAGTACCTCAATTCATGTGTTCCTAATGTTTGCCCCCAAACTCTCATCAGAAACTGACATACATAAGATTAATTTATTTCACATGTGAAAACTCATAGTCACCATGATTTTTAACAATGAAAGACTGAAAGCTTATCCCCTCCAAATAAGAGCAAGGCAAAGATTTCTGTTAGTCACTTCTATTAAGTACAGCATTAGAAGACTTAGCTAGATGAATCAGGTAAGAAAAAGAGGGGGGGGGGAGCCAAGATGGCAGTCTGTAGCCAGCTTTCCACAGAGGCTCCCATCCAGAAGGAGAGTTAAAGGACAGAAATTTAGCAAGAAAGCAGATGGTTCGGATCTGAGCCAAAAGAGAAGGTCGGCGAATGTACATCAACCCTGCTGAGGCGACCTGCGACCCCTAGGATACAAACAAAAGGTACAGAATCCATTGCCAAGCAGATGGGAGTCTCCTTCCCCCATGAGAGCAGTTTACAGTATACTCCATACCTCCATACAAACAAGCGAGCAGAGTTCAAATGCCCTCCCATTTTACCTCACGGGAGAGACCTTTTAAAAACCAAACTTCCTTCTTCTACTAGGGTGCCATGGCACTCACCTGCCAGGCATAAAACTGTATAAAACTGTATGTACTCTTTACCTGCAATTTTGAATTCTCAGCACTCCCCTCCACTCTCACCACAAGGTCTGGAAGCCTGTCCCCCATGGAGTCCAGATTCTTGGGCATTTTCTCGAGGGTTGTAGGTGGGGCATGGACTGTTGCTGATCTGTGCTGATTTTCCAGCAAGAGAAAGGAGAAGGAGGTCAGCCAAGAGGAAACCAAACTGGAGAGGTGGTCCCCCAAGACACAGAGCAACTGCCACAGCAGCTGGGAACAAAGACAGTGTGGCTCACACCCCTGGGGATATTCTGAGGGGACACTCCCAGTCTCTCTGGGTGGCTTCTTCCATGGCAGCCACTGGTGGAACAGACATGGAACAGAGGTGCAGGCCCCGGGAGTAAAGGGTATGCCTGAGGTGGTACCGGCCTGGGCAGAGCACTGGGATTAGAATATACGTGCAGAGATAGCAGACACCCAGGGTAGGACTGTCCCAGAGGTCTGCTTTACTGAGCTTCAGACCCACCCGGCCCTCAGGGGATCAAAGCTGAGACAAAGGGCAAGTTGAGGCACAGCCAGGGCTGATTTGCAGTCCAATGTCTGATCCACAGGGGAAAATACCCAGGAGGGAAACAAATTCTGCAAAGCTGTTCTGTTCTGTCAACAACATCAATCAGGGACAGAAACAAATTCTGCGAAGTTTTTCTGTTTTGTCAATAACATCAATCAGGGATAGGGCTGGAACTGAGTGAATTGCTCCAGCCCCTATCAAGCACCCGAGGTTGTCAGGCCTCACCTCCCCTGCCAAATAGTGACAGAGAGTGGCAGAGAGTGGTGGCCTGGCAGAGAAGACATAGATCTCCCTATGACTCAGGCAGGCGCAAACCCCTGGAGCATCTGCTCATTGGAGGGAACTGGATCACAGCCCTGTGGGGTTACCACTGACTGGGTGTGACAGAGGTGCAAGGTGAGAGAGGAGGCATCAACCTCCCCAGACTAATTTATTTTCGGGGGGGGGGGGCGTCCTTCTGATCTCACAGAGCACTGTAGTGAGTTATACTAGAGCTTCCAGTAGACCCCTTTTATCTTGATGCCAGAGAACTTTTGAACTCTCTCACCTGAGGTCAGTGCTGACTGGGACAATTGATTGGGACCTCTTCAACTGGGCCAATCACCTGAGGACTATCCAAAGTGGTACCCTGGGTGTGTGGTAGTGGGAAGGATTGATTTTCCTTTTCCAATTGTTGCCTGGTGGGGGGTGGGGGGTGGGGAGCGCAGTGACTTAACTGCTGGTATTTCTCCACAGCTCAGACTTCAACCCAGAGTAACTGATTCTCTAGGGTAAGACAGAGACCAGCTGTAAACAAGACAGAGCCACTTAACCCCACCACACCAAGAAGGTCCCCAGTTTCTCAGGCAGTAGCGCTGTATGGGTCCTTGGCAAAACTCTAGGGAAAAAGGTACAGATGTCAGTCCCAGATTTCAGGCAAAGGACTGGCTAATCACTACTCCTAGAACCCACAACCCAACTTATCCTTATCTGCTTATCTAGCCAAATAATGCAAAATAATCATGGGACAGAATCAGCGGAAAAGCTCCAGCAACATGAACAATCAAAGTAGATCAACCCCCACAAGGAACAATTTGGCAGACACAACTGAAGATCCTATCCATAAACAGATGGCTGAGATGTCAGAAACCAAATTTAGAAATTGGATTGAAAATAAGATCAATAAAATAGAGGAAAAGTTGGAATTAGAAATTCAGGGAGCATTTCAAAAATTGTCTCAAGAAGTCAAGTAATTCAAAGGCACGTGGCCTACAGAAACATGAAAAAATGCTCACCATCCTTAATCATCAGAGAAATGCAAATCAAAACTGCTTTGAGATATCATCTAACTCCAGTCAGATTAGCTCACAGAACAAAATCCCAAAACCAGAGATGCTGGCGTGGAGATGGAGAAAAGGGAACACTTCTACATTGCTGGTAGGAATGCAAAGTAATATGTTCCTTTTGGAAGTTTGGAGAATACTTAGAGATCTAAAAGTAGAACTGCCATTTGATTCTATAATTCCTTTACTAGGTATATAAACAGAAGACCAAAAACCACATTATAACAAAGATATTTATACCAGAATGTTTCTTGCAGCCCAATTCATAATTGCTAAGTCATGGAAGAAACCCAAGTGGCCATAGATCCATGAATGGATTAATAAATTGTGGTACATGTATACTGTGAAATATTATACAGCCTTAAAGAAAGATGGAGACTTTACCTCTTTCATGTTTACATGGATGGAGTTGGAACATATTTTTCTTAGCAAAGTATCTCAAGAATGGAAGAAAGTATGCAATGTACTCAGCCCTACTATGAAGCTAATTTATAGCTTTCATATGAAGGCTATAACCCAATTATAGCACAAGAATATGGGGAAAGGGGCAAGGGAGGGGAGGGGAGGGGGGAGGATGAGTGGAGGGAGGGTAATTGATGGGATCACATCTACGGTGCATGTTAGAAGGGTACAGATAAAACTTACTAAATGTAGAATACAAATGTCTGATTATAATAACTAAGAAAATGCCACAAAGGCTATGTTAAACAGTTTGATGAAAATATTTCAGATTATATATGAAGCCAGCACATTGTACCCCATGTTTGCACTAATGTACAAAGCTATAATTTAATTAAAAAAAAAAAAAAGGAAAGAAAAAGAGGGGAGAAAGGCATGAAAATTAGGGAGGAAGCAGTAAAACTTTTTTTGCCTTCTGATAACATGATTTTACATGTTGAAAAACATATATATTTGAAATCGAGTGTTAGGACAAATACATGTTTTTTGTAAAGAGGCAGGAAACAAAATAAATGTGCAAAAAACAATTGCCAATGAGCATCCAGAAATAAAATTAAGATAATATTTCCATTTTCACTATTATCAAAATAATAAAATACTTAGGAATATACTTTGAAATGTCACCAAAAAATATTAATGAAGATATATGTAAATGAAATCATGAATCATACAGATTTTCCTGGATTAAATGACTTAACATTGCTAAGATGTCAATACTACCCAAAACAGTCTACAAATTCAATATATTCCATATCAAAATGTCAAAAATGTTATATTTGCAGAAATAGAAATATCATTCCTTATATATATATATTTTTTTTAATTGAATCATAGCTGTGTACATTAGTGCAATCATGGGGTACAGAGTGCAGGCTTCATATATAATCTGAAATATTTTCATCCAACTGTTTGACATAAGCTTACCTACTAAATGCAGAACACAAATATTTTCACACCATTCCTAATATTAATTAACCATTCCTAAAGTTTCAAAAACAATAAAACTTCCATTCATGAATTATAATAAATAAAATTCCTATTAATATTAAGACCTCAAATAGCTTCAAGGGACCCCCCAAATAGCCAAAACTAACTTAATAAAAAAAGAACAAAGTTGAAGGACTCATACTTCTTGATTTCAAAACTTTCTACACACAGTTGTCCAAACAGTGAGCTACTGGCATGAGGATAGTCACAGACACCAATGGAATAGAGCGAACGGGACAGAAATAAACCACTGATTTTTGGTCAAGTGATTCTTGAGAAGGGTGCAAAGACCATGGAGAAAGGATAGTTTTTAACAAATGGTGCTGAGAAAACTGAACATACACTTGCAAAGAACTTGAACCCTACCTCACATCATATACAAAACTAACTCAAAATTTATCAAAGACTAAATGCAAAAACTAAAAACAAAATTCATAAAAGAATCCCTATGAGAAACTCTTGATATTGTATTTGGCAATGATTTCATGGATATGACACCAACAATACAGAAAAAAAACCCACAAATATTAGAGTATCAAAATCGAACTTTTGTATATCAAAGACACTACCAAAAAAGTGAAATGAAAACTCAAGAAATGGGAGAAAGTAATTGTAAATGATATACCAGATAAGGTTTGAATAGTCAAAATAAATAAAATAGAAAATAATTTTAAGAGAGAATTTCTTGTATAACATGAAGAGACGGCTGGAAATTGTTTAAATAATTAAGTACATTGTAGAACAGCATCGCACATGAACTGTTCTCCAAATTCTGTGCACACTTGTCAGTACCATCAAAACATTAGTTTTGAGAAGTCTCTTTGAAAAACCTTGTCATAGTGAAAAACACATGTAAAATCACTGACTCTGACTATCCTGTAACCTTAAACAGGGATTATTTGAAGAGTTACACAATCCAGCATTTAACAAATGATAACTGGGCTATCCTCTAATTACTCCTGGACATAGATCATATTTTTTATTGGAAACTAAAAGAAATTAATTAGTTTATTTTAGAAGTTCCATAACTTCTATCAAGCCCTCATGCTTCAGTAAAACAGATGTAGTCTGACTAGATTTCCTTTCCAAACAAATCAGGTGGTCCTACTTGCATTTAAAATGTATTAGTACCTTGAGCATTATCTAATAAGCCCATTGTCCCCAAAGTGTGTTGGCTTGTTTTAAAGTTCAAAACAATATAGCAAAAAAGCTTCTATTCATGAACTACAACACACATAGTACACAGTAAATCTATAATAAAGATACAAATTTTAGGCCAGGTGGAGTTTGAGACCAGCCTGGGCAACATAGTGAGACCTCTGTTCCCACAGAAAATTAAAATTAAAATTAACTGGGCATGGTGTACTCCAGTCTGGGCTACAGAGTGAGATCCTGTCTCTAAAAAAAAAAGATATAAACTTTTGTGCATGAAAACATGTTTCTAACTTGTTCTCCGTGTGATTGTTGAATTCTACTGCTTTCTTCTTATAGTATTGATCTATGTGTTTGTATGTATGTGTTGGTATGTCTGTTCTCCACACTCTAGGCAGTGTAAATACTATATTAAATTAAAATATTTAGCTAACTAAAACAATTCACCAACTACCCAAGGGAGCCTCCCAAAAGAAATTGGTAGTAAGATATAAAGTCTGGGGTGGCACTGTGTCCTTGTGCCTCTGTGGCTCAACGAGTAGGGCACTGGCCCCGTATACAGAGGGTGGTGGGTTCAAACCTGGCCCAGGTGAACTGCAAAACAAACAAACAAACAAAATAGTCGGGCATTGTTGCGGGCGCCTGTAAGTCCCAGCTGCTTGGGAGGCTGAGGCAAGAGAATTGCTTAAGTCCAAGAGTTGGAGGTTGCTGTGAGCTATGTGTTGCCACCGCACTCTACCGAGGGCAATAAAGTGAGACTCTGTCTCTACAAAAAAAAAAAAAAAAAAAGATATAAAGTCTGATTTCCCATCACTGTAAAAAAGACCTCTGTAGATGCTCTCCCAAGACTTACCATCAACCCAATAGAGCCTCTGTGTTTTTATCATCCTTGAAAGGATTTCTGAAGGTATGATAGAAGTACAGACCTCAGAAGTTCCCTGTAAGCTCAAGATTTCACGTTTATGTAATTGCAAATGAGAACATGCCTAGTAAACTGTAAACATAAACATTATTCTACAAGCCTAAAGTGATATTATTGCAATTTTAATAACGGTCATATGACTGTTTTAAATAGCATCAATTTTCATTCATTCATGAACAATTGCTCCATCCAATCATCACAATATTATGGATGGATACATGAGGAACTGTACAAATCAATCTAATTATAATCTCTTAATGCTTTGAATAGAAATAAAAATAAATGTGGAAGAAGTTAGGAGAAATAGTAAACTATTATGCAGCAAGTATTGACTGAGATTATAGCCAATGAGCTCATAGATAGGTCAGGTTTATTTGTATCTCACCTGTATTTTCTATAATAACCACAACATGCCTTTATATAAGTGAATGACATTAAAAATTAACATTTTTAGTAAGCATAAAAATATCAGTGGAGGAGTAAAGGAAAAAGTATAAAGAAGGGTGAAGATTCAAATTTACTCAAGAAAAGAGTAAAAGAACTTGAGAGCAAGGAAGGACATGATAAAGTAGAAAGAGTGAATAAGAGCTAAGGGAGAAAGTTTACTGTAGGTAAGTACCTAAGGGGTGAGCAGGGACCAGTGACTCAAGAGCTCTATTAAAGCTCAATGGGAACACGCAGAAAGCAGCTTGGAGCCCAAGGTAGCCTTGTAACCAGATGATAAACAAATGAAGACAGTCCAGGAACCTGTCACTGTTCAGCCAATATACAGACAGGGTTTTAGGTCTAAATAACCTTCATTTACAAGAAGGCCAGTGATTCTGAAGAATAGCACAAATAGCCTCTTATTCTCTTCTGCCTCAATTACAATTTTAATAACTTTTACAATGGAATACTATATTTCCCTGGAATCTGAACACCCCAGAACTAGAACAACTTGTTCAATCCAAACAAAAAATTCCAGCAAATTTTGCCTGAAATCCAAACTCTGTTTTGCTATCTGAACATCCAGCACATTGTTCATTATTTTTTTTTAATTGTTTGGGATTCATTGAGGGCACAGAGAATTAGTTTATGCTGATTGTATCTTAGATAAAGTTTTTTACAATTGTGTCCCACCCCCAAGAGGTATGCCATACAATGTGACCCTCCATCTCCCTCCCTCCCATCTCCTAGTTCCCTCATTCCTCTACCCCACCTTATATGAGTTCATCTACTATCTTCATCTTAGAATTGAGTACATTGGATTCTTGCTTCTCCATTTTTTTAATAATTTTATTGAATCATAATTATGTACATTGGTGCAATCACAGGGCATGATTCATATACATTCAGAAATATTTTGATCATACTGTTACAGATATCCTTCATGGCATTTTCTTGATCACTATATAAAGACATTGATACTCTACCTTTAATAAGTTTCGCCAGTACCCTGCTAAGATGCACCGTAGGTATGTTCCCACTAATTGCCCTCCCTCTACCCATCCTCCCCCCACCCCTCCCCTCCCTTTCCCAAATCCCTGTATTCCTGTGCTATAATTGGGTTTTAGCCTTCATATGAAAGCTATAAATTAGCTTCATATTAGGGCTGAGTACATTGGATACTTTTTCTTCCATTCTT
>CAUYON010004676.1:0-36076 GCA_963573935.1 Arctocebus calabarensis | reverse complement strand
GATGGCTCCACACAGCCCACAACCAAACACTGGAAGCTCTTTCTGGCTCGGTGGCTCAGTCTGGAGCCCCAGACAACACTCAAATACCTCCGCACTCTTGCCCCAGTTCTCTCAAGGCAGTTCAACTGAGTGCCAAGTCCAAAAGAAACACAAACAGCTCACAGATAAGGCCTTTCCAGTTTGCAGTCTCACTGGTGCTGTAGTCATAGCGGCTGGCAGGATTAGACCGAACGAACACACGCAACCACTTGCCAGATCTCCACTGCTTTTGCCTTCCTCAGGGGGTCCAGAAGTCTCACACTGTCTCCCTGAGTCCCCAAAGGGATGTTTCTGGGCAGATCTCGCCAGCCAGAGATGCTTGAAGTCTTCTCTCCCCAGTCTCACCGAGCCCAGTTGCAAGGAACATGTTACTCGGCCACCATCTTGGCTCCTCTCAGTAAAGCAGTCTTCTTAGAAGGATAGATCTTAGCAAAAGAAATCTTTTGTAAAGCTTAGTAATCTTCAGCAGAGAGACGCCGTGCTGGCATTCCACTGCTCTCCAGGAACCTAGACCCGGGGTGTTTCAAAATCAGAAATGCAGCAGGTAAGCTCGCTCAGTCCCATCAACATGCAGCCTAAACCCCCACTTCAGAGGTACCCGTACATGCTGGGCACTGCCATTTTGACAGAAAGTGGGCCCTGCACCCTGCAGTCAATGTTTTTATAGTCTCCTCCTTCTCCTGCTGATTCTTTATCCCTGGGTGCTGAACAGAAGCTTAGATGAATGAGTGAGAGTGTGTCTGAATGCCTCTAGCTCTTGTGCTGCTTTTTTGAGTTTCCTGCCACTGTAAACATTCCTTTGAGAGCTGAGTATTATCTAAAAGGACCCAAACAAAAATCCCTTCCCTGGGAGTGATGTCATTGTCTTCCATTAGCATGTTGGTAGAGAATAAGTGTTACGAAGAATGACACAACATGGAACAGATGTGATCTGCCACGAGAGGGGAGGATGGGGGACTAGGAAGGCCTGGACTGAGAGGCCTTCCTCAGGACGCTGGGCTACAATGGGCTGCTGGTGAGGTCTCTGGGTGACCGGGAACAATATGGGAAGTTTGACCACTGGGGAAGTTTAGGATGTTACTGAAAGAGGGAGAGCTAAAAAGGACAGGAGGGGTTGCCAGAGACCAATCACAAGCTTCAAGGTTATGCACAGGGAACCCTATTTTTCCTGCCCACAGAAAAGGTTATGCCTGCCTTATATAACATCATGAGTGGAATAAAAACTTACTCACTACATGCAAGTTACTTAGTAGTCTATGAGAGTCCAAGCTTCCTAACTTACTCTCCACTTTAGGAACTCCTATAAGGGAGGATCAAGATCATTACTGGAAATAAAAAAATCAAACCACCACTGTCACTGCTACAAAAATCCCATACCCTAGATGTTAAGTAGGAAACTGTGCACCAAGCTTGTGGAAGCAGTCACTGACTCTTGAGGGAGGCACTGGGAGCGGGACAATTTCCTAGCCATCATGGAGGTGTTTGGCTGCCCAGAGACAAGCCCTCAAGCAGCTGCATGCATTAATGAGATAAGATTGGTTGCTTGTTAGCAAGCAGGTGTTATACATTGAACATGGTGGTGCAGCAGGGTGGGAGTCGAGACAGAGGAGAAAGAGCACATAGTGATCATTCAGCATGTAGCTCTTGTGAGAGGGGTCGGGGGGGAATGGGGCCCCATACCTGTTGTATAATGCTTCAATGAAAAGCCACGGCAGAGGTGACTCAAAGCTTTCTCTGGAATATGGGAAGCCCAAATCTTGCAGGCATTTGTACCTTCAATCAGTGGTCCTGGCTGGTTTGATTTGCATGGCAAAGGGGTGTCCACAGCAGCCACTGGCATTGTTAGCTTATTGGGAGGGCACTCATAGACCAAAAGCTTATTTGCTTTACTGTGTATGGAGCATAACTGACAAATAATGGTAGGAGCTTGCACTTAGCATTTCACAGTTTATAAAGCACATTCACATACATCACTCAATTTTCCAATATAAAGCAAGTGAGTCAGTTGTTAGCTCCCATTTTCAGATATGGATGGTGAAGCCTGGAAAATTCTTTTGATCTGCATATGTTTGTGACTGGTAGATGGTGATGGTGGAGGGTAAGACCAGAACAGCAGCCCTCCTGACTTAGGATCTGCGTGATCTTCTGGGCCAACCTTCCCTCTACGTCATTTCCTAGGAGAGAGGCATGGGCTTCCTCGCCCAGGGCCTTCTGCTGGTTGGCCACCCCGACCTAAACATTTTCAGAGTTACTTCTCACATTCCAGTTTGCCCTTGTCAGTGTTAGTTGTTTAAATAAAGGTTTGGGCTGATAAGGAGTGAGTAAATTATGACTTTTATTTCTCAAATCTGGTGATTTTGAAGATTTTCTTGTCTATAGTTGAGGCTAGATTATTTATACACTGTCTTAGTTTAGGGACAGAAACAGATTACAGTGCTGAGAGGTATTTATACTGTTTATAGACATTTGAAGTCCTTTTATTGTCTTGATCATACTGTGAGCCTAGCGTGAGTCTTAGAGAAATTACTCATGTATATATGTGGCACCTATTACCAGCAGATACTTTAATATGCTCCATAAGTCATATGAGTGGCTGTCACCACTATCAACTCTGGTTACTTCAAATAACAATTGTTCTTAGTTTTTAATAATGGGTACTACTTATTGTGTTCCATTTATGTGCCAGGCATATAGTGCTACACATGGTGTTTGTATTATCCGAATTCTGAAACCATCATATAAAGTAGATAAGAGCTCTATTTTATTGGTAATGGCATTAGAGAGGCTAAGCAACTTGTAAAGGTCCTAAAATTAAGTCAGTTAAAACTTGTCAGTTTCATTCTTATATCTGAAATGTCAGTAATAGATGATTCCATGTATAAAAAGTTTTAAAACCGTACAGAATTTTGTTAATTTTTCTTGTACACCATGGTTGAATGATTGAAGACCTTTCCCAGTAAATATGTTAATTCTGGAGGCTTTCTGAGCATGCGAAAATTCCTGAGGCCTCTATTCCAAAGGTGGTAGGTACATGCAGTGGCCGGAGCTGGGAGCATTTTTTGGTAGAGGTGACTGTGGTAGGGTGAGCAGAACTGTCCTGTGCAACTCTGACCGTACATGGGCCCAGTTGAGCTCCCCGTGCTGGTGAACTTTCCATGTCCTTTATCACTGATGGATCAATGAATTGAAAATGTTCATGCATCTTCTAAAAGGTAGATTTAGACACAAAGGATTTATTCACCTTAGATAATGTGCTTCAGGGAGACACACTTGCTCTTTAAATTAGTCTCAGGTTTGTTCCCAGTAACTGAAAGCCTGCTTTTCTATACAAGCAATTTCTCGCAGGAAGTGACTGAAGTCTTTGGAACATCTGACTCAAGACACTTGCAGCATAGCTGCTTAGGACAAGTTGTGCTGGTGAGGCAGCAATGGTGTAGTGAGCTTGGCGTGGAGTTAAATGCCGGGCCTGCATCCCAGCTTTACCAGGGATCCAGTCTTATGACTGTTATTTAACCTGTTCGCAAAGTCACCTAACTTATTAGTCTTGATATCCTTAGTTTGAACTTGCATATGTAACCCAAGTTTTGGCTACAAATTCCCCAGCATTCTGGAGTTACTATTAAAAATCTTCTAAATAAAATGTCTTGATTTCCTAACTCTCACAATGTGAGCATGTCATCACCAGTATTTTTATTTGAGCAAATTTTCTCTCTTGGCAGAGAGAATGGGAGAGCTTAGGTAGGATTCTCCTGATGCAGGTTATAATGAAATCTGTTTCTTTCCTGCCTCTCTTTAAAATATTCTGAAAAATATCCCTCATGCCCAATAGTCATATGTAGTGGATATATTTCATGAATATTTGGGAGTAAAGGAGAGTGCATAGAATTATGACATCCCAATACAGAGAGAAGTAAGCAACTTAAAGTTGAATATTAGATATCATTATGGTCAAATTCTCTGGCCATCTCGACCCATGGGGACCTTCTGAGGTCCCTGCCAAACTGTGGCTCAAGTTGTTTCTTTCTCTCATATCAGAGTAGCCCAAGTCTGTGTCTTTCCTATCTTGCAGGTGAATATAAAGTTTCATCAGTTTATTATAGAAGGCAATTTAATTCTTCCACTTTATTATTATTATTAAATCATAGCTGTGTACATTAGTGCAATCAAGGGGTCACACCTATGGTGCATCTTAGAAGGGTATAGGCGAAATTTACTAAATGCAGAATACAAATGTCTTTATACAATAACTAAGAAAATGCCATGAAGGCTATGTTAATCAGTGTGATGAAAATAGTTCAGATTGTATATGAACCAGCGCATTGTAATTCTTCTACTTTTAAACCTTTCCCTCCTGGGATATGTCTAGATGGGGTTGGTGAGGCTTATCTTTAATAAGCAGACAAGTTTAGTTAAGGTGAACAGGAGAAATAGTCTAGTACACAGAATTCTTTTTTATTTTGTTGGTTTGTTTTCATAGCGATTGGTTTACTCTATGAATGTATGAACCTTGGTCTCCCTACAATTCATGCTTCATGTACTAGGCACAACGGTTACTCTGAATGCGAGCTAGATTGTATCTCCTCCGTTAATTAAAAGTTATCATAGCTCAGAGTAAAGTTTGAAGTTCCTAACTGCTGTTGTTTTGGTTCTCCCTCTGACCTCTGACCTGACACGATCCTTCCCTCACTGTGTTCTAGCCACAGTAGCTTCTTTGCACATGTCAAGTTCCTTACCGGCTCAGCAATGTTTTGGTTCCTTCAGGCAGCCCCCAACTTCCCTTACTTCCTACCGGCCTCTGCTTTGGAATCAGGGAGGCCTTCCGTGATCACTCTGTAAAATTACACCTCTCTGCTGTTGTTTCATTCTAACATATTATTATTTAATTATTTGTATAATTATATGTTTGCTTTTTGTCTCCCCACACTAGAACGTAAAGGTCTATGGGGGACACTACAAAAGTTTTGAGATGTACAAAAATTAAGAAAATAACTTTGAATGTTATATTTTCTCAAAATAATTGCCATGACATTCTACACACTTTTGCATTCTCATGAACCATTTCTGAAAACACTGTTTCCACTCATTTTCTTTGAATGCTGTAAGCCTTCCTAAGGCCTGGAGAGACTTCTTCTGCACATGTGACTTTTACTGTAGGGAACAAGAAATAACCACATGGGGCCAGGTCAGGACTGGAGGGTGGATGAGTTGTAAGTCTAACCTCTGTTAAACTGAACAGTGATGTTGGCTGTGAGGGTGGATGCCCTGTCTTGGTGCAAGATGGGCCCCCACAATCCTGTCATTGGCTGTGGTTCTTGAAACTTCCTGAAAACTCTTGGTAGACATGCTGGTGTGTACCACTGAGCGGTGACAGTCCTTTGTTCCTCCAGAGCAACAGTTGCCACAGGACCGTTTTCAGAAAGGAAAGTTGCCATCGATTTTCCCCAACGTTTTGGGGTCACTTCGCTTTTGTTGGTGGGTTTTCATGGGGAAAACCCACACTGTTGACTGACGCTTATTCTCTAGATAAAACTGGTAAACCCAGGCGTCATCCCCAGTGACAATGTCAGAAACACATCCAGACACTGCTCTGTGGGATCTGACCAGTCTTTCTTATCCCATCAACATGGAAGTGAGTTTGCTCATCTGTCAAACTGTGAGGCACCATTGGGATGAAACTTTCCTGATAATCGTGCAGGATTTGGACACTGCCCATAGTCCAGTCTGTCATGTCACTTGATTGTCTCTGCCAGCTGTTTTTCCCACAGTGGTGATGTTTCCCTCAGTCACTGCGGCCCCTGGATGCCCAATCCTCTCCTCATCTTTTGGTGAAGTTTGGCCTCATCTAATTTCTTGAAACCACCAAAACATTGTTATGTGGGAAGGAGTAAGATCCCAAAAGCCTGCTGCAAACAATCAAGACTCTAAGACTTGTTTAATCCACTTTCAAAATCATAGAAAATAATCGCCTGACAGTGCTGTCTTCCCAGCTGCACAGCCAACACCACCTGAATGCGCAGAGACAGAAACAAATGGAGCCTCCCAGCCACACGGACGAGCCCAGCAAGTTGAAACTTGCATGAGTGAATCTGAAAGAATGCTGTCAACTGTTTTCTTGGAAGTGAAATAATGGCAATTATTATTGTGGAAGTTAGAATGATTGGGTGGTTGTCCCATGTAAGACTTTTTAGATTGGGCCAGGCACAGTGGCTCATTCCATACCCCCAGCACTCACAACCACCAAATCATTGTAACTTCCACAGGGATGAATGTGTTTTACATAACGCAATCTATCTCAAAATTCTCGTAGTGACCTTTGTATGAGAAAAGAGTTGTATTACTTTGTATGAGAATAGAGCTTAGTGCTCTTGCTGCATCTTCCCATAACAGCACTTTGCACACATAATAAGGCTTGATCCATTCATTCACTGTTGTTCAGTGACTGAATATCAACAGATATTTCTCGAGCACCTACATGCACCAGCATCTGTGATACCCATCTCTGTAGTGTGTACATGAGAATCAGTTATGCAAAGATCCTTCTTCAAAAGCAGTGTGCACCCTAAATGGAAAGCATTGTTACCTCACATTTTCCATCTGCTTTCTCTCCCCTGCCCAGAACAAATCTAGGTGCCAAAGAGGCCCATTGTTCTGTATCAGGGATTGCTAAACTTTTCTGTAAATGTTCTAGGTTTCGTGGGTTGTATGGTCTCTGTCTCAGCCACTCAACTCTGCTGGGCTGTTGCAGCCACAGGCCGCACAACAAGAAATGAGCATGGCTGTGTTCCAGAAATCTCGGGCCCATGAGCCCCTATTGCGAAGAATAAAAGTTCTTTCGCAGACCAACCCAAGGGTCCTCAGAGCACAGAGCAACACCTTTCCTACAGTCATTGACATTCAACAAGATCATGAAAGAGTAGTTTCTGTTTATCACAAACCCAATTTCCATTTCTAGCAGTGGAATTAGTGGAATTAGCAAAATGTCAGAGGGAAAATCACTCTGAAGGAGAGGAAATTTTTATAGCCAACCTTTTTATTTATTATGTTTGAATAAGGCCCACTCTATTCTTGAATAAGAGAAGACTAGATCTTAAAAGACTTTTTCTTTCTTTCTTTTTTTTTTGAGACATAATCTCTGTCTGTTGCCCCAGACTAGAGTGCCACGGCCTCATATCTCACAGCAACCTCAAACTCCTGGGTTCAAGTGATACTTCTGCCTCAGCGTCCTGAGTAGCTAGGACCATAGGTGCCCACCACAGTGCCCTGCTAGTTTTTCTATTTTTAGTAGAGATGGGGTCTCACTCTTGCTCAGACTGATCTTGAATCCCTGAGCTTGAGCAGTTCTCCCCCCTCAGCCTCCCAGAGGGCTGGGAGTATGGGAATGAGCCACTGTGCCTGGCCTAATCTAAAAATGGGACAACCACCAAATCATTCTAACTTCCACTAAGTTCAAAGCGGTGTGCAAAGTCAGCATTGATGTCATGATTACATTTTAATACTCTGACTCGTGGTGCCCTGTACCATCTGACAACTTTAGGGCTTCACCGACTGAAACCGTCATATATCTCAGAGGAAGTGTGCCCCTAACTCCCAGGCTGCATTGCCATCCTGGTGCTGGGTGGCTACATCTCAGATTCAAGTTCTGTGCTGCTTACTGTTTACTGTCCATGGCTTTATTTGATGGCATCAGCTGTGCTTGGTGAGCATGCTTGATAACATCACTGAATTGCAGCATCTGCAGACTGCCGCAGACCTTTGTAACCATGGGAGAAATTGTATTAATTTAATTGTTAGGTCACAGACAGTCAGGATGTTCCATATGTTCTGTGTCTTAGGCCAACTCTGTTCATTTGAAACACACTGATATTTGGCAGAGCCGGAGCAATTTTTGGCTATTCAATATATATGTGGATATGTGTAGCGTTTCTTTTGCAAAAAAAATGCTAAGGGGAAAAAGAACTGGTGAGTCAAAGCATTTCACAAAACTGAATTTCCACATATAGGGTTCAGAGCAAACGTGGCTTATTAGTAAGACACTATTGTATTCTGGTGACCAAAATGAAAACCATATTTAAAGAATGTTCCATTGCTTTTTCGGGATTCCCAAGTTCAGTCTGGACTGTTTGTTCCTATTTTTTTTTTATAATGTTTACTCTTCTTGAGTGATAATCAGCTTTTAAAAAGATGTCTCTTGATGAAACTTTGAATAGTAATTGAATACTATGTTAGGATGTGGTTGCTGTGATTTGATATGAAACCACAGTTTGGAAGCACACGCTTGGTGACAATTTGGGAGACTAGAAAGGCTGTGCCTGAAAGGAACATTTAGTTTGGAGCAGTCATCCTGTCCAGTCAGAGGGGAAAGGTGGAAAAGGCATTTTTTTTTTTTTTTTTGGAAATTCACCTAAGATATATTTTGTAGCTTAAATAAAATTAGTAAGAAGTTATTCCAAGGGGGTGGCGCCTGTGGCTCAAAGGAGTAGGGAATTGGCCCATATGCTGGAAGTGGCAGGTTCAAACCTAGCCCTGGCCAAAAACTGCAAAAAAAAAAAAAAAAAAAAAATTATTCCAAGGAATTGTAAGGTTATCGGTTGGCCTCATCTTTTTTCCTTTGGCTTGTTTCATTAGTTCTTTACCAAAGAGAGAACTGTTTCAATTTTATTGCTTAGGAAAGAAATTTTTGTAGAAATCTAACCATAAGATTACAAATACATGAACTTTAAATGAGAGTTTACTGTCAGACTGATCACTCACACATTTCCAACTGTGTTTATTTCTCTTTATCTCCCTTTTCTCATTTGCTACTTCTGTTTCTTTCCTTTGTCCTCTCTTTCCTTTTTTGCTTGCTTGAATCTGTTATTAAAAATAGTAACATTAGACTAATAATTAGTTTGAAAATGAGGTTTTAACATAACTAGATAATTCACATAGTGTGGGCATTAAATGCAAAGCCAAATAGTTTAGTTCCATGAACACATGCCCTTCCTATTTCTGGAATAAGATACATTACGTAAAACCCTGATTGTTTTTCCTTTTTATATCCAAGTTAGCTCCATTAGGTTAGTATCAGCAGATGGGTTTAATTTGAGTATTTTTTCACTTTGGACCACCTCTTGCTTTTTCTTCAGAGCCAAAATGAGAGTGGCCTTCTAGAAGGGATTGCATAAATGCTACTCATTAGGGTTACTTAAGAACTTGGGTGCATGTACCTAGTTGCTAATAAAAGTGGAAAAATTAGTAATAATGCAATTAATCAAAAAACCTACAAAATTTCTTTTTCATATCATTGGTCATTATGATGAGAGCTAATGATATATTTTGATTACAATTTGGAATTTAAGTTCTAGGGTAGATTATTTTTAACCAGGCCTTTCAAATTTTACATATTTAAAATAACAAAATTCATTCTCATTTCGATGTAGAGATTTAACAACATTTTCATTTTTATTATTTAATTAGTATATCAGATGAGATGTATTGCCCTCAGTGAGACAAAGGAGCCTCTAAAGAGTGATTCAATACCTTGTCTGTGAGAGTGAAATTAGAATTGGAAACCAGGCAGATCCCTGACATTCAATGTGACTACTAGCTTGTGGCTTTGACAACATACTGTGCAAATTTGTCCGTTTTGTTTCAGAATGAATCTGAAGTAGCAGCTTCTCTAGTCTAATCAAATCTAATGAGAACATTTGAAATAATTAAAATACTACATTCCTGTTATGTACAGTTACCTAAACATAAAATGCTACTACAAGTTACAATGGAAAAAAGCTTATATATATATATATATATATCATCTTAAATAAAACAGAAAAATAGCTTCAATTGGACTTTCCATGTTGAAAACTATTTGTTGAGTCATGTTGTTGACATTAAATTTAGAGATATCTGTGTTCGACACCACTGCTGTGCGCTGGCATCTGACTCTCACCTCCTCCCTCTGCCGTACAAGAGGGACGGTTCTCTGCTCCAGTGAAGCTAGGTATGGCCATGCAACCTGCTGTTGCCAAAGAAGCAAGACAGGGAACTTTGGAGTGGAACATTTAAGAGCTGGGTGTGTTTCTTTGTGTTCTCTTTTTTTCATTTTGGCAGTGATGGAGGTACATGCTGAGATTCAGATGCCATCAAACTGAAGCTGCTGAGGATGTCCGGCCAACATACGGAGGACAGCTGCCCTGGAGAGCATCCTGGACCAGCCATAGGCTCTGCCTGAGTAAGAAACAAACTTCTGTTGTTTTATATCCTTGAAATTTTGACATTGTTTGTTACTGCAGCAACCTAGTCTAACCTGACCAATTCAATAAGGAACTGCATATATTGAGCTAACATCGCTTTTTTGACTTCCAAATGGTTCCCACTAGGTCACAGAATGCTACCATTCCTTTTTAAGATGGCATTTTCCTCCTGCAGCACCCTTAATATCAATATTCTTAAATAGCATGGCCATAATATCATAGAGTTATTGAATAAGTTTCTGGAGAATTTGGAATAATAAAGGACAAGTTGTTCAACAATTTTTAAAAATTATTCTTTCAATAAGATCAAGCCAATTACAGTTGATCCTTGAACAAACATGGGTTTGAGCTGCAATCCACTTATATGTGGATTTTCCTCTGCCTCTGCCACCCTTGAGACAGCAAGACCAACCCCTCCCCTTCTCCCTCCTCAGCCTACTCATTGTGAAGATGATGACAATGACGACCTTTATCATGATCCATTGCAACTTAGTGGATAGCAAATGTATTTTCTCTTTCTTAAGATTTTTGTAGAAACATTTTCTTTTCTCTAACTTTATTGTAAGAATATAGTGTATACATATAACATACAAAATAAGTGTTAATTGATGATGTATGTTATTGGTAAGACTGTTGGTCAAAAGTAGGCTATGAGTAGTTAAATTTGGGGAGCATTAAGAGTTATGTGTGAATTTCTACTGCACAAAGGTTGGCTCAATGGTCAGGTGCAGTAGTTCATATCTGTAATGCTACCACCTTGGGAGGCTAAGGTGGGGGAACATCTGAGACCAGGAATTCAAGACCAGACCAGCTTGAGCAACATAGCAAGACCCTGTTTCTACAAAATATAAAAAAAATTAGTAGTGTGGTGTTGGCATCTATAGTCCCAGCTCAAGGAGAATAACTTGAACCTAGGAGTTTGAGGCTGTCATGAGCTATGATGAAGCCATAGCACCCTAGCCCAGGGCGACAAAGTGAGATCATATTTCACACACACAAAAAAGGTTGATTAGTGTTCTTAACTCTTGTGCTATTCAGGAGTCAACTGTAGTTTGCTTTTAAAAAAACAATCTAACCAACTTGTCAATTGCATCTTACCATTAATCCCAAATAACTTCTATTTTAATGTAATGTATATATTCAAATGAACCAGCTCAAAGTTGAGTGATCTTTGATGTTGAGATTGTGCTTGTTTTGGGGTACATGAACCACTCAAACTTGATAAGTGTGAGTGATTTGACTGTTTCAGTGACTGACCAGTCATTCTCCTGTCTCTCTCCCCCTCCTCAGGCTTCCCTATTTCCTGAGATGCAAAAATTCTGAATTAGGCTAGTTAATAACCTTATATTGGCCTCGTGTTCAATTGAGGAGTCACATGTCTCTCACTTTAAATCAAAAGTTAGAATAAGTTTAGTGAGGAAGGCACATCAAAATGCGAGATAGGCCAAAAGCTAGGCAACTTGCTAGTTAGCCAAATTATAAATGCAAAGGAAAAGTTTTTGAAGGAAATTAAAAGTTACTACACAAATGATAAGAAAGTAATACAGACTTGTTACTGATAGGGAGAAAGTTTTAGTCATCTGGATAGAAGATTTTGACCAGCGAAAACATTCTCTTACCCCAAAGCCTAATCTAGAGCAAGGCCCTAACTCTCTTCAGTTCTCTGAAGAGAGAGGTGATGAGAGAGGTGAAGTCTGAGAGAGGCAAAGAACCTACAGAATAGAAGTTCAGAGCTAGCAGAAGTCGGTTCATGAGATTTAAGAAAAGAAAGCATCTCTAGAGTATAAATGTGCAAGGTGAAGACCCCCAAGCTGATAGAGAAGCTACATCAAGTTATCCAGAAGATCTAGCTAAGATTATTGATGAAGGCAGCTATACCAAACAACAGACTTTTCAATGTAGATGAAACAGGTTTTTATTGGAAGAAGATGTCATCTGGGATTTTCCTAGCTAGAGAGAAATCAATGCCTCATGTCAAAGATTTAAAGAACAGGTTGACTCTCTTGTTGGGGGCTAATGTGACTGGTGACTTTAAGCTGAAGCTCATTCACCATTCTGAAAATCCTAGGGCCCTTTAGAATTTTGCTATTCTATTCTGCTCATGTTCTACAAGTGAAACAACAAAGCCCCAATCTCAGCCAATCTGTTTATAGCATGGTTTACTGGATATCGTAAGCCTCCTTTTTGACCTACTACTCAGAAAGGAAAAAGGTTTCTTGTACTATATGACTCTTCACTGAAGATACACCTGGTCACCTGAGAACTCTGGCAGAGACGTACAAGGAGATTAATGTTTTCACTCCTGCTGGTACAATACTCATTCCATAGGCTATGAATCAAGGGGTAATTTTGATTCTCAAGTCTTATTACTGAAAAAGTACATTTTACAAAGATGTAATTTTCATAGATAGTGATTCCTCTGATGGATCTGTGCAAAGTCAGTTGAAAATGTCTGGGAAGGATTCAGCATTCTAGATGCCATTGGGAACATTCAGGATTCGTTGGAGGAGGCAACAATATCAACAGTAACTGGAGTTTGGAGGAGTCGATTCTAGTCCTCATGGATGACTTTGAACGGTTTAAGACTTCAGTGGAGGAGGTAACTGCAGATGTGGTAGGAATAGCAAGAAAACTGGAATTAGCAGTGGAGCCTGAATCTCTGACTGGACTGTTGCAATCTCATGGTAAACTCGATTAGATGAAGAAGTGCTTTTATGTTGAGAAATAAAGGTGGTTTCTTGACATGGATTCTCCTCCTGGTAAAGGTGCTGTGAACTTTGTTGAAATAACAACAAGGGATTTAGCCCACGAACTTACCTGCTAAAGCAGTGGCAGGATTTGAGAGGACTGACTCCAGGTTTGAAAGAAGTTCTACTCTGGGTAAAATGCTACCGAGTAGCATTGCATGCTCCAGAGAAATCATTAGCAAAAGGAGGGCTCAGTTGATAACCAAACTTTATTGTTGTCTTGTTTTAAGAAATTGCCAAGGCCACTCTAGCAACCACCACAGTGATCAGTCAGCAGCCATCGGCATCAAGGCAAGACCCTCCACTGGCAAAAAGATATGACTCGCTTACGGCTCAGATAAATCATTAGCATTTTCAGCAGTAAAGTATTTAGTTAAGGTCCATATGTTTTATTTATTTATTTATTTTTATTTTTATTAAATCATAATTGTGTACATTGGTGCAATCATGGGGCACAATGTGCTGACTTCTTATACAATCTGAAATATTTTCATTGAATTATTTAACATAGCCTTCAAGGCCTTTTAATCACTATATGAAGACATTTATATTCTGTAGTTAGTAATTTTCACTAAGGTCCATATGTTTTTAAACATATTGCTATTTCACAATTAAAAGACTACAGTGTATTGTGAACATGACTTTGATAGGCATTGAGAAGCTAAAAAATTCTTGTGACTTGCTTAACTGTGATACTCTATTGTAGTGGTCTGGAATCGAACCTTAAATATCTCTGAGGTATGCCTGTGATATTGTTAAGCCTTCAATAAGTATATCGGTTTTTTTGAGACAGAGAGAGTCTTGCTGTTGACCAGGCTATAGTGCTGTGGCATCAGCCTAACTCACAGCAACCTCAAACTCCTGGGTTCACGTGATTCTCCTGCCTCAGCCTCCTCAGTAGCTAGGACCATAGGTGCCCACCACAATGCCTGGTTAATTTTTCTATTTTTACTTGAGATGGGGTTTCGCTCTTGCTCAGGCTGGTCTCAAACTCCTGAGCCCAAGCAGTCCACCTGCCTCAGCCTCCCCGAATGCTAGGATTATAGGCATGAGCCAGTTTGCCCAGCCCACTAAATATATCTTTAACTCAGTGTTTCCACAAATGGATTCCAAAATCAAGGCAACATATTTTACTTTAAAAAATTCTTACAATTTTCATAAAAATATCTGACTCAGGAATGTATTGGTAGAGGCCCTGATGTTTAAGTTTTCTTAGCTTAAATCATTTCCCTAGGCATCAGCAAAAGAGGCTGAGAGAGAGATTGGGGTCAGGAAAGAAGGAGGCTTCAGTAAGAGAAAAGCTGGTGAAAGCTGAGGTTGGGCAGAGTTTTAAGGAAGAAACAGCCATCAGTAGCATATTCCACAGAGAACCTAAGCAAGATAAGGACTGGAAAGCATCCTGGTGGGGCACTGCTGACCTCACTGCGCATGAGCAATTATTCAATTAGTTTGTGTCTCCATCTGCAATAGCTCCTGAAAGCTACAAAAGTAGGGAAGATGGTTTAATTTGATGGCAAAAATGATGAGGTATCTTAAGATAAAGGAAGATTCATGAATTTGGGCTATTGGGCATGTGTCCTAAGGAAGTTTGGGAAAGAATTCTATTAAAAAGAAGACCATTATCCTATTTGAATAGAGAACCCTGGGGGCCTGGTAGTTGCTATGCACAAAAACAGCCCCTCTGGTTAATGTATTGAACAAGGATTTGTGGGTTTGCACCATAACAAATTTTTTTTGAAATGTAATTACTCTCTCATCCACCAGTATTGTCTTTTCCATCTCTAGAAGTCTCATTTGGGTTCTTTTTCCTTCTCCTGTGTCCTTGTTTTCCTCTCCCATCTTAAACATATGAGTCATAGTTTTAATAGTTACTTTGATGTCTTTTTCTGCAAAGATCATCATCTCTACAATTTCTGGATCTGTTTCTTTTGTTTGATTTTTCTCCTGGTTGTGAGTTGTATACTGTTGGTAAGTTTGATTGGATGTTAGAGTTAGGGTGTTAGATTTTGTCATATTCCTTTGAAGGTTGCGGGGCTTTGCTTTGGCACGTAGTTAAGTTACTTGAAATCAATTTCATCCTCTTGGGATTGCTTTTAAGTTTAATTAGGGAAGATCCAGGGCAGTATTTAGTCTAGGGCCAATGTAGTCTCACTACCAAGGCAATACCCTTCTGGGGACTTTACCCAATACCGTGAGTATTAGGAGTTTTTTCATTCTGGCTGGCGGGAAAACAAAACATTCCAAGCCCTGTTCAGTTCAGGGAATTGTTTGGTCTACTGGTTCTTTGCTTGGCCCCAGGGCGTTTTCCTTTCCCACATGCCAGGATAGGGACATTGTAACTGTCAAGACTGGGGGACCCGTCTCTGTGCAGCTCCCCCTTGGTTTTCTTTCCCACATTCTAGTTCCCTTGGCCTCTCTGTGCTGCCAGCTCTGTTGCTTTAACCCAGTGATACCCTTGACCTCTGTTTGGGTTCCCCCTTGTCTGTGAGGCTGCATGGAAGTTCTCCAGGAAACAAGTAGAATTCACATCATTTGCTTCCATTTTCCTAGGGATCAAGTCTCATGCTGCCTGTTGTCTAATGTGTGGGATCTACCTTTTTTTTTCTATTGAAAAGAAATATAGAACGTTTTCTTTATTTCTGTTTTGTTTGGTCTTCTAGTTGTTAAAGGTGGGAGGATAAACTGGTCTCTGTTAATCCATCTTGGCTGGAAGTGAAAGTTCCTATCAAGCTGCTCTCTGATTGATGGCTAAGAGTAATGTGTTTTCCCACAAGTATTCTTAGAATTTATTGTTTCTCAAACATAAAAACTTGGGCCTGCCATGAAAATAACTTGTTTTCTATCTCTTTCCAGATCTAAACCTCAGACAGTAGAACATTTTTCTTCTCTTTACAAGTGATTTTTTTTTTTAAAGAATGATGTAGTTTTCAGGAAGACTTGCAGAAAGGCAGATTGAAAGAATAAAAATTCAGTTATCACAGTTCTTGGCTTCTTTAAAAAAAACTTCCCTGATCAATAATTAGTTTTCATTGCAGAGTAGTTTTTATTTATTTATTTATTTATTTATTTATTTATTTATTTTTTATTGAATCATAGCTGTGTACATTAGTTCAATCATGGAGTACAGTGTGCGGGCTTCATATACAATCTGAGATATTTTCATCCACCTGTTTGACATAACATTTGTGAGATTTTCTCATTTACTGTGTGAAAACATTTGTGTTCTGTATTTAGAAGTTTTCTCCTGACCCTTCGAAGATGCACCTCAAGTGTGATCCCACCCTTTACCCTCTTCCCCCAACCCTCTCCCTCCCCTTTCCTCCCTCTCCCGTTTCCCCCCTCTTCTTGTGCAATAATTGGGTTGTAGCCTTCACATGAAAGAGATAAATTTGCTTCATATTAGGGGTATATACATTGGATACTTTTTCTTCCATTCTTGAGATACTTTGCTAAGGAGAATGTGTTCTAGCTCCATCCATGTAAATATGAAAGCAGTAAAGTCACCATCTTTTTTTAAGGCTGCATAATATTCCATGGTATACATGTACCACAGTTTATTAATCCATTCGTGTATCAATGGGCTCTTGGGCTTCTTTCATGACTTAGCGATTATGAATTGGGCTGCTATAAACAATCTGTGGCCCTCAGTAGAGTGCTGTGGCATCATAGCTCACAGCAACCTCAAAGTGTTAGGTTTGAGTGATTCTCTTGTCTCATTCTCCTGAGTTGCTGAGGTTACAGGCACTCACCACAGCACGGAGCATGTTTTTCTATTTTTAGTAGAGACTTGTCTTGCTCTTGCTCAGGCTGGTCTTGAACTCCCAAGCTCAAGCAATCCACCTGCTTCAGCTTCCCAGAGTACTATGATTATAGGCATGAGCCAGACTCTTTGTTTTTTAAAAACCCGACCATATACCTCATTGTTAATCTAATTTTACCAATGAATATACTGTTTATATAACTGGATGTAACTGTAAAAGACTGTGTAGCCTTGCAGGCTGTCCTTGGAGGACAGTCAATGCAGGTGGCACTGCCCTCCTGACGTCAGGAACTGCTTCTTCACCTTCTGTGCCAGCACCAGGCACAATGCCTGCATCCAGGTGACGGGAGAGGTGATGAACAAGAACGTATCCCTGAGGTCTAGGGATGAATGAATGAATGTCATAAAGAATAATTTAGTTGGCTAAGAGAATGGTGTAACTTGCCCCTGAAAAAACCAAATTAGTCTAATTCATCTGTAGGATCACTATAATATCCATATAAAAAAAATCAGGACCTAATATATTCACAGTGGAACTCAATATGATTTCCAGAATACTTTTTCTTAAAATCTAAGAAAAGCCAAAGCCTAGATTACTGTTGAGACATATTTAAGGGCAGTTATCTTGCTTCAAACTTATTCTGAATCAGACCACCATGTTATACTTCCCATTGATGTGAAATCACTAAAAATGTTTCTAAATGGTTTGAAATAGTCATTATTCCTGAAGTTTAGAAGCGCGTTGAGGTCTTTAAGTCTGACAGCCACCTTCACCTTTCTTGTCTGAAGGTGGGGAATTATAAAAATGGCAGATGGTGAGTTTCACTTTTAGAGAAGTCATCACTCTGAGTTAAGCACGCTGACAGTACACACCTCATCTGCTCTCACTATTGGAGCACGGCACAGAGATTTCCCTTCCCTCTCAATATTTAAATTCATAGATCAGCTTCATGGCTTGTCCTTCTTTTATTCTTCGCCTCCTTTTCTCTATAAATCAATCTTCTCCCTCGCAAGTATTTCTAGTTCTGTAACGGAGTCTTCTATTAGTTTTATCTTTTCCTTCTTCTGCCACATAGGAAATGGAGCTATAATTACACACGTGCATTTTACCATTGATGTTTTTGACAACTGTTTTGTTCCCTTCGCATTTTCGGTTTTATCCAAATATATTCATCTGTTAAAAAATTTCCTAAAGCGTGAGTTTGTGTGTGTGTTCATCATGTGTGTTTCCACTGTTACTGCAACAAATTTTAAAATTAAACTGCACACAGTATTTACATTTTAGTCCCCAAGGGCTCTGTGCATTATTAAATGGACAGCCCGTTGTTTAGCTTTATTTAGACAATAAGGATTCTGAGAACGACTTTTCCATTTTTAGAAGACTCAACCAAAAAAACCATCTAAGCTTTATCCCCTTCTGAAGGGCTAACCTGTAGTCTAATACAAATACTTTCTCTATGGCCATGGTCTACTAATTTCTTCTAGGTCCTCCCAACAAATAAGCTCATTCATTCTCTAGGTCTTATACTCCACAGGTCCAAAGATAAGGAAGGTGACCTTTCTATGAGTTCCATTAGTTAGTACTTTGTACTGAACCCCGGACAGCACTTACAATGTGTAGATAAGTATTTATTTCCTGCCTCCAGAAGTTTTGCACTGTGTTGAATAGAGAGGAAAAAAAAGTCTGTTTTTTTCATCAAAACCCTAGTACTCTGGAGTGCAAGCTAATATGTCCCTTTTGGGAAGAAATATGGAGAATACTCAGGGATCTAAAAGTAGACCAGCCATTTGATCCTGGAATTCTTCCACTAGGTGTATATCCAAAAGACTAAAAATCACTTTATAACAAAGATATTTGCACCAGACTGTTCATTGAGCTCAATTCATAACAGCCAAGTCCTGGAAGCAGCCCAAGTGCCCAATGACCCATGATTGGATTATAAATTGTGGTATATGCACCCCAGGGAATATCATGCAGCCTTAAAAAAGATGGAGACTTTACCTCTTACGTTTACATGGATGGAGCTGGAACATATCCTTCTTAGTAAAGTATCTCAAGAATGGGGAAAAAAAATATCTCATGTACTCAGTACTATTATGAAACCAATTTACAATCACTCACACTTTCATATGAAGACTAGATCACGACTGTGGCCCAAGATGAAGGAGGGTGGAGGGAGGATGGGAAAGGAGGGGGGAGATCAGATCGTGGGAGGGTGAATGGTGGGATCACACCAATGGTGCATAATACAAGGGTACAGGTCAGATCTAATAGTATACAGTATAAATGTCTTAACACAATAATTAAGTAAACGAGATGAGGTGTATATTAACCAGTGTGATGTAAGCATTCCTAATTCTATATGAAATCAGCACATTGTACCCCATAAATGCATTACTGTTTACATGATCTATGTGTTTATGATTTAATAAAATTTAAAAAAAGTCTGGTGCTCTAACTTTGGCCATAGGTGTTATGCAAATTGAGGCTTAAAACAAACAAAGACTGGTGGCAAACATTATGGACTAGAGGCCAGAGCAATCACGGCAAGTCTTACCCGGACTACTGACGGTGATCAGTTGGGTCTCTAGTGAAAATATCCTCAGCCTCTCTCTATTTCCATATTCCTTTTCACCAAGTGACTATCTTATCCCAACACTAAACCTTGATTACAACAAAATTTCAGTGAAGCAATTTCTACTGTACTCTTTTAAGGTATAACCTTGAAAATGTAAATCTAACAAGACAAAAAATTATTATTCACAGCATCAAAACTTCCAGATTAATTACTTGACTGTTTACTGCTTATTTTAAAAACATTCTGGCTGCAAATCAAGCATCATTTTCCATTGCTGTTTTCTAATGAAGTACTTCGGAAACACGAAATACATTAAAATTCTATAATAAACATTCATGTTCCAACACTCAGCTAAAAACTTAATTATTACATACACAGTTGAAACTAAATCTTAAGGGACAAAAGATCAGGGAAATCCCTGATTTCATTCTGCCTGTCCTCCCAAAGTCGTAACCATTCTGCTGAAGTTAATGTTTGCCATTAACATGCACTTTTCTCTAATATTTTATACAGAATTATTTTACATATTTGAATGGGATATAAATGTACATGTCCATCTGCGATTTCTTTTCTGGATAATATTACCTTCATGGGATTGATTACTATTGCTAAATGGGCTTATATTTTCACTGCAAACATTGCTTGGAATGCACTGTGATTTAATTATCAGTTTCTTTACTGATGACCATTTAGAGCTCTCTTATGGGTTTGTTGGTTTATACTTCAAATATCTTTTTTTTTTAATGCATACAATCTTTATTGTTTGTTTGGTTTTTGTTTTTTTTTTTTTTGTTTTTTTTTTTTGGCTGGGGCTGGGTTTGAACCCACCACCTCCGGTATATGGGGCCAGCATCCTACTCCTCTGAGGTTCCTGTACACTTCCTGGCCTGCACGTACATAGCTTCCCCAAAGGAACATCCTTCCCTAGAGTGGTAACATCTGCTACAACTTATGAACTTACGTGACATCATTATCAGCAAAATCCATAGTTTACATTAGTGTTGACTCGGTGTATTGGATATTTGAAGGGTTTTGACAAATTTGTAATGACGAGTATCCACCACTGCAGTACCATATACAATGGTTTCGTTTCTCTAAAAATCCCCTGTGGCCTGCTGTCCATCCTGTCCTCCCCCCAGCCCTGGGAAACCTCTGACCTCTTGACCGTCTGCCTTTTCCAGAATGTCACACAGTCGACAGCCTTTTTCAGGCTGGCTTCTTTCTTTCACCCAGAAGTACACATTTAAGGTTCCTTCATATCTTTTCACAGACTCAATTCATTTCTTTTTAGCACTGAATAACACTTCATTGGATGCACCACAGTTTGTTTATCTTCACCTACTGAAGCACACCTTGGTTGCTTCCAAGTTTTTGGCAACTATGAACAAAGCTGCTATAAACATCTGTGTGCAAACTGATGCAACCTTTTTGGAAGGAAGTATGGAGAACCCTCAAAGAACTCAAACTAGACCTCCCATTTGATCCTGCAACTCCATTACTGGGCATCTAACCAGAAGGAAAAAAATTCTTTCACAATAAGGGCATTAGCACTAGACTGTTTATCACACCTCAATTTACAGTTTCCAAATTATAGAAACAACCTAAATGCCCACCAACTCAGGAATGGATTAACAAGCTGTGATATATATATATATACCATGAATACTATTCAGCCATTATAAAGGATGGTGACTTTACATCTTTTGTATTAATTTGGACGGAGTTGAAACACATTCTTCTTAGGAAAGCATCACAAGAATGGAGAAGCAAGAATCCAATGTACTCAATTCTTATATGAGGACAATTGATGCTAACACATGGTGGTGTGTGAGGGGAATGGAGAAGCAGAGAAAGGGAAGTGGTGGGGTGGGAGGGTCACGGCGTGTAACACATCTCTTGGAGGCAGGACACAATCATAAGAGAGACTTTATCTGACAAATACAAGCAATATAACACATTCTTCTTAGGAAAGCATCACAAGAATGGAGAAGCAAGAATCCAATGTACTCAGTTGAATTGATGCTAACACATGGTGGTGTGGGGGGGGAATGGAGAAGCAGAGAAAGGGAAGTGGTGGGGTGGGGGAGTCACGGTGTGTGACACATCTCTTGGAGGCAGGACACAATCATAAGAGAGACTTTATCTGACAAATACAAGCAATATAACCTGGTTCTTTGAACCCTCAACGATTCCCCAACAACAACAACACAACTGTGTGCAGGTTTTTCAACTCATTTGGGTAAATACAAAGTATGGTAAAATGCTTAGCTGTGTAAGAAGCTGCCACTCTACCCTCCAAAGAGCCTGTTCCGCCTTGGGTTTCCATCAGCAATCAGAACACCTGTTGTTCCACCGCCTCACAGTATTTGGTGGTGTCAGTGTTTCAGACTTTTGCACTTCTAGTAAGTGTCTAGTGATCTTATGTTTTTGCTATTACAAGAAAAGATGTTGACATGAACACATACATGCATATTTTCATCAGCCCATGTTTAGAAGTTGTTCTAGGCCAGGGATGTTTCTTGGAGTGAATTTCCTGGGTACCAGTTATAACCATCTTAAACATGAGTAGGTATAATCATATTGTTACTTAAAGGAGTTGTACCAATTAACTCTCCTAACAAAATGCATGAAAATTTCATTGATCCACGTGTTGCCACTATTTTCCATTGCCTAGCTTGTCAACTTTTGCTAATTTCATGCCTAATGAGACTGTGGCTTTAATTTACACATCCCTTATTATTAATAATCTTGAGCATCCTTTTAAAGATTTGGAAGTCATTTGAGCTTCTTTTTCTGTGAACTACTTCTTTAACCCTTTTGAGTAATTTCTATTGGGTATCTTTCTCCCTCATTAATTTGTAGGAGGATCTTTATACATCCTGAATAGTAAAATGTATCAGTTTTGTATTCACATGTTAAGAATACGTCCTCCCAATCTATGGCTTATTTTCTTTTTCCTGTTGGTGGTGGTGGTGATGACGGTGGAGTACTAATGTTGTCATTTTGCTTGCCTGTTTACTTTATGTATTATAGTATTTGTTAATATCCAGAAGTCTTTAATTTTAATGTAGTCAGATATATCTTTCCTTTTCTTTGTGGTGTGTGCTTTGGGGGACTTTTAAAAAATCAGCTTTCTTGAGGTATAATTTACATGCAATAAAATTTACCACTCATGAGTATACAACTTGATGAGTTTTAACACTCTTCTACAATCATCTCATCATCACCACAATCACAAAATAGAACATTTTCATCTGTTTTATGCAACCAAAATGTTTGCATGTGTCTGCAGTAAATTCCCACCTACTTCCCCAGCCCTCGCCAACTACTCATTTGCTTTTTGTCAATACAGCTTTGCCTTCCGACAGTTTCACATCAATGGAATCACGTGGTATGTAGCTGATAATGTCTTGCTTCTCTCATTTTGCTTGGATGTTCTGAGTTGCGTCCATGTGGTTGTACAGATTAACAGAGTACTACACGGTATCCCTTTATCTGATTAAAAATTTTGTGTTCCTGGTTTTAGGCTAGTGTGAGTAAAACTGCACCAAAAACTTATATAAGCACAGACTTTGAATGAAAACCTGGGTAAATAACTCTTGGATAAATAAGTGTAGACTAACATGTTGTATCATAAGTTCATATTTAATTTTATAAGGAACTGCCAAACTGCTTTCCAAGGTGACTACCTCATTTTGCCTTGAAATACAATTTCAAGTTTCTTTTACTTACTGTAAAAAACAATGTATGCAGTTAAAATATTTTTAGGCCCAGATACTAGATAAAAAGTTATGCTGGCAAAAAAATCCTAGCTTTTCACTGTTTTAACTTTTTCAATAATTATTTATCTATTTTAATGAGAATCTGAATCTTTAAATTATGTATAAGCATACTAACAAACATGCGTCCTTAACATAAACAAGTTAAGTTAGACATTGCTGCTAAAGAACTGCACCAAGCCCAAGATCAGTCTATACAGGATTAAGCATTATTCTAGTTACAAATAAAAGCATTTACTCTAGCAACATTAAAAACATTAAATTAATTACTTGAAGCAGGGAAACAATGTCTTTGCATTCTTTAGTCAATACAGTAGGATATAAAAATCCAAATGAATGGATCAACTATCAAAATAGATATATCAATATTAAGTTAGTCTAAAGAAGTGCCAGCTAAAACCAGTAAGCATTTATTGAGGACCTACTTCCTACAGAACCCTATTAGTACCTGTAACGCAAGATGAATGACAAGCTATCTCTGCCTGCAGTTGATTTCATAGCAAGAGAAAGGCAAAAGTGTATGCGATGGGCCAGGTGACTGAGCAGCAAGTGGCACCATCACAGAAGGAATTCATTTTGCTTGACAGAGCAACAGAATGAGAGGCCAGAGAGAGAATGCAAGAAAGACACAAAGAGACAGCAAGCAAGTAAGAAAGAGAGAGGAAGCAGGCAGGAAGGAGAATGAATTACTCTTTCAGAAAGGAGGTGGGCACATCACAAATGCAGAAAGGCCTTACAAAAAGAGATTCCACAGGGGCCCATAGGATGAATAGGCTCCCTTCAGGAAAGTGTGTGCAAGGATTTTCCAGAAAGAGAGAACAGAGCTTATTTAAAGACACAGAGTTATAATATCAGACTAGAGTTTTATTAATATTATACGTGTTTAAAGTGCGATTCAGTAAATAGCAGCCCATCAAATATTGCAATCACTGTTCAAAGGCTTCAGCAGCTCCTTTTGAAGGCCATGGACCAGCACAAACCTTCAAAGCACCTTATCATCTCACCTCTCAACAGAACGCTTGAGAGTTCACAGTCACTGACAAATGCTTCTCTCCCTATGTCTTTGTTCTCATTCTTCCTTATGAAATGATTCCTTCCATACCACACTCTATTCATCTATATTTGTATTTTATCTCTCTTTCTTTTTTTCAGTTTTTGGCTAGGGCCAGGTTTGAACCCGCCACCTCCGGTTTATGGGGCTGGAGCCCTACTCTTTGAGCCACAGGCACCGCCCTCGTATTTTATCTCTTTATTCTGTCAATCTTTCAAATTTTAAAAGCATTCATTAACTTATTAAGTACCACCTGTCAAAGAGGCCCACTCAAACACCTTGCTTCTTCCTTCATGCTCTTCGTCAGCTTTAAGACAGGACAAGTAATCTATCCTGCAGCACAAAACTTTTTCTTCTACTGTATCTTTTGTTTTTGCTCCCAATGCATTAGTTCCAGTTTCTCCTTCAGCAATAAATGCTTACCACCTGGTAGAACAGGAACAGATCTGTGGTCACACTATGACCACAGGCCACATCTAGCCCACTGCCTGTTGTGGGCAGCCCATGAACTAAGAATGGCTCTTACATTTTTCAATGATTGAAAGTAAATTGCAAGAAAACTAAATAAGGTTTATGACATGAATAGGAAATGTAAATTTCAGTGCTCATAAGTACAAGGATTTCTGGAATACAGCCATCCTCATCGGTTTACATACGAACTGTGACTGATTTCATGCTACAATGTCTGAGTTGAACAGCAAACAGGTGACCCACAAAAACGAAATATTTACTATCTGGCTCCTTACGCAAACAAAGTGTCCTAACCCTTATTTTGCAGCTTCGTTTCCTACAGTGCGTTCCCTCCATTAGCGGCGAAGTGGTACTCTGAGACCCAGAAAGGAGGGAGGTATAAAAGACCAAGGCTGTGAGTTTCAGCGCTTCCGAGGCATCCGCCTTAACTCAGCTCTGATCTGAACTAACACCACCTCCCTTCCTCCTCTTGGTTCTGCTCTCTGCCATTACAACTGATACAGCAGAAGGAAAGTCACAATCCCTACCCCGTCCTTCTACCAGGGATGTTCCTGTTTGCACCTGCATTTAGCATTTTGTCCAGAGGACGAAAGCTTCCAGAACAGGATGGACCGTCAGTCATCAGCCCCCCGCCTTCCAGCAATGCTGGCACCATCTGGGGGGAGTCTGAACTCAGGGGACGGAGAGGCGCAGAAGGAGGAAGCAAAAGTTGGCTGTTCACTCCTGCTTGTTGGCACAGCCCCCTCGGTCTACTAAAGCTAGCAGGTTAGGTGGGTTAAAACGTCTGCCAACCTATTCAAGGTGAACCTGTGTATGCAGAAGGTGGACTCCAGACAGGAGTTTTTAAACTGGTTCCATCTGCTTTATAACTATTAGACCGTTTCTCAGTCTTAGACTTTAGTATTTTTTCAGCTTTCATTTCACTTCACTTTCTAGATCTTATGAGAAACGTAATGAGAAATCAGGAGCTCATCTTTGACTCCAATTATTCTTTAAAATCTTTAAAAATTTCCCAGAATGAGTCTTTAGCTCACACAGCAATAGACTGATGTTGTATTATTCAAGTAATCCATTAAACGCTTCCTACTCTGCGAATTTCAATCAGGTCCTCTTGATCATTTTTGAAACACTGCTTTTTCCTAACTGAATAGCAGCAAAAAAAATACAGGTTTAAAATACAGAGAAGAATTATTTCTACAAAATTTATAAATTACAATTTAACAAGCAGTTCCATTCCGGCCCAACGTAATAATCTGCTGAAATATAGTTAGATATTTTAATTCTTATGTTCTATCAGAACTCCGTTTAAATATGTGATCACTTATTCTGGATATTCACATAACATTAGAATGTTGCTTTTCTGCCACCCATACCATCTACTTTGTTTTCCTTTTACAATGTTGGCAAAGAAACAATTGTGTAACTAAAACACAAGGATATGGAGAAATATAGTTATTGATCATTTACTTTCTTTCCAAACACATTCATTTTTCTTTTGCCTCTCTTTTGCACAAATTTCCGTGAAAGTTAAAATGAATAAAAAGAGAAGAAGAAAGCAATAATGTTAATTTATTTTCTTAAAATAATGTATTATCAGCTTGGCATCCAAGGCTCAGTGGTTAGGGCACCAGCCACATGCACCGGGGCTGGTGGGTTTGAACCTGGCCTAGGCCTGCTAAACAACAATGACAACTACAATAAAAAAAATACCCGGGCACTGTGGCAGGCATCTGTAGTCCCAGCTACTTGGAAGGCAGAGGCAAGAGAATTGCTTAAGCCCAAGAGTTTGAGGTTGCTGTGAGCTGTGACACCATGCACTCTACTGAGGGTGACATAGTGAGACTCTGTCTCAAAAAAAAAAATAATTATGTATTATTATTTCAATTAATGTTTAGGGGGAACATATAGAGAAACAAGTGTCTATTGTTTAAGATGCTTCATCAGGCTCGGCGCCTGTGGCTCAATAGGCTAAGGTGCCAGCCATGTACACCTGAGCTGGCGGGTTCGAATCCAGCCCAGGCCCACCGAACAACAATGACGGCTGCAACCAAAAAATGGCCAGGCATTGTGGTGGGCGCCTGTGGTCCCAGCTACTTGGGAGGCGGAGGCAAGAGACTCGCTTGAGCCCAGGAATTGGAGGTTGCTGTGAGCTGTGATGCCACAGCACTCTATCCAGGGTGACAGCTTGAGGCTCTGTCTCCAAAAATAAATAAATAAAAATAAGATGCTTCATCAACTTTAGTTTTAAAGAGAATCTTTCTTACATCATCTAGCATTTATCTTATACTGACATTTTTATTATTTAAAAACGCTCACTTGAATAAGAAGAGCAGTTCAACTAGAACATCACAACTATTATGCATCATTAATATCTTAATGCATCATTTATGGTGGTGAATAATATCCTGAAATGAGGAGTCACTGAGGATAAAATAGTGCTCGACTGTATTCCATTATGGGAAGAAATACTTTTAATTAAAGTGATGTCATAGCAATTGCAAGAAACCAAAGAGCTCTTGATATTGGGTCTACCAGGCTGGGTTTCCTTTTGGGAAGCCTGATAAAAACCAACAATGTTGTTTTATACATGCTGTGGATATGGGCCAGTCTTAGCCATAGAGAATCACTGATGTGATGGCTGAAACAAATCTTAATAGTCTTCTTTTGGTCTCTATCCAGAGGATGGAGAAGAGCAGAAGAAAGAAACAAAATATCAGAAAACTACACTTGCAACAGCAAGATAATTCAATAAGAATGGCCTTTTATTTGAACTTCCTTATTTGGGGAGGAGCATTGCATTGCACTACTGCTGGTTCACTTTTCACTTCACTTTCTAGATCTTACGAGAAACATAATGAGAAATCAGGAGCTCATCTTTGACTCCAATTATTCTTTAAAATCTTTAAAAATTTCCCAGAATGAGTCTTTAGCTCACACAGCAATAGACTCATGTTGTATTATTCAAGTAATCCATTAAACGCTTCCTACTCTGGGAATTTCAATCAGGTCCTCTTTACTTGATCATTTTTGAAACACTGCTTTTTCCTAACTGAATAGCAGCAAAAAAAAATACATGTTTTTTAATGGATTACTTGAATTGTGATGCCTGGATAAAACAACAGTCCTCAGACTGGGCTCCTGGGGAACCTCAGTGTTCCATCAGATTCATCTTTGTATAACGATGTTAAAATCTTTCAGTTTTGCAATGTTTTCCTCAATTTTAAATTTCTATAATAACGATTCTCTAACATTCAAAGACTACCACTGTTTAATACTGTTTAATACAGTAATCCAGTAGAACTCGGGATTTAATTTAGCACAAAATTAGATACTGTAGTATTTTTTAAATGTTTATTGTTTTAGGCCATCTGAACAAGTTGAGAATCAGCTATATTGATCAGCTTATAAAATGATCAGCATTAACCTTTCCTTATTATTATAACCTGCACTTTGTCATGAATATGAAAGGCCAAATAAAATAAATGAGTCCCCAGTGAAACTGTCCAGACCATACTCTGTCAATTCTTCACAGAACTGCAGGTGGTTTTTTTTAAGCCCCTCTTCTTTTCATCACTGTTTAAACTAACCTCCCCTTGAAGAAAGAGCTCAAACTACTCAGGTCCATTTGAGTTGATTGAATTATTCTATGTCTATTAAAAAACAGGTAACATTTACTTAAAATCTGCCCATACATGAGTATATTAAATATGTCTGATTAGAACTACTGAACACCAAATATGAATTGTTTCTTGGTTTAATGCAAGTTAAAACCTTAGAATAATCTAAATACTATCAAAGGAACATGAGCCTTACTGGCAATTTTTCCACTTAATCAAATACTTTACTGATTATAAAGTGATTATAAGAGAAGGAGAAAGGAAGAGCAATTCCATAGCGTTCTCCACTGGCTGTTATTACAGTGCTGCTATGCCCAGGAGTATGATTTTCCATGACAATGGCTGGTTAGCTACAAAGCAAAGCCAACTCCGACTGTTCAGTCCTTAAGTCTACATTATCTGCACTGGAATCCACTTAGCACAGAATGTAAATGTTTGGTTTTTTTTTAAAAGTAAGCCTAGCTGTAAAATTGGGTTGCAAAAATTTAACATCCAGGACAGCGCCTATGGCTCAAAAGAGTAGGGCGCCAGCCGGAGGTGGCAGGTTCAAACCCAGCCCCAGCCAAAAACTGCAAAAAAAAAAAAATTAATATCCATCTTCAAAAATAAAAAATTATCCTCAGTTATTGAAATGGTCTACTTCCTCCTAGAGTTAATCAAATCTTAAAGAGGATTAATTAAAACCATATAAATAAGGTAGAATTATATTTTAAGGGCAAAGTTTCCTAGGACTAAATGCATCTTCTTTTCCATATTTTAGACAAGTATCTTCACATAACCCTTGTGATCCAATTTGACCTTTTCAAAAATAACACCAAGAAAAACAGAAACAGCACTTCTGCAAGACTCATAAGTTTATCAGTGCAACACACACAGATAGGAAATTAACTGATTAGCAAACGCACACATGACATAAACATAATTAACAATTAATAATAGTATCAAAACAGTGACTAAAGATGAACAGCCTTTACTACTTTATATCAGCAAATGACCGGCCTAAGGCTATTACTGGTCTTCTTTCTAACTTACAATACAAGCGTGAGCATCCGTGCACGTGTGAGTGTAGCATTCCACACATGTCTGTGTTCCAATAAACTTCAACCTGGTGGTTGTCTAGACACAAGGTCGATTTTGTTATATCGAATTTATAATCAGCTGCCATATGTATTTCTCTCAAAAATCCGGTTTTGCAGCACTTTTTCCATTGATTCTTTCGGGACTCTTTCGTATATAATCAAATCACCTGCAACCAGAAACAGTTTACTTCTTCATATCCAAACTTCAACTAATGTATGTGTAATGAATTGGCTCATAGCTCCAGGATACACATAAACAACCAAAGGCATATTGGAATCCATCTTTAACTGAAATCTGACTTTACCCACCAGTGTTTCACTTAAAGAAGGTGATGACTTTCAACTAAAGAATGTGAGTATGTGCTTGTAACATAAGGTATCTAGCACTTCGTATTTTATTATTTTTGAAACATAATTTGAATTTTATCCAGTGCTTTTTCCCTAGAAAACTTCAAAGGATTTTTCTCCTTAACCTTAATAATATAAAAACATTATATTAATGAATTTATAGTCCTGAGTCACTCTTCGATTCCTAGAATAAAGCTCAGTGGTCATGGTACAAGTTTTATTGCAACATTGGCTTCTTCTGTGAAAGTACTTTTCTCATATTTCTATATCAAAATGAAATTGATCTATAAATCTTCTTTGAAAAATAATATTTTAAGATTTGGAATTCATGTCATAACCACTTGGTAAAATAAATCTGGGAGCTTTTCTTCCTTTATAGTGTTTAGAATTATCTAAACAGCACACTTAGGTAGAAATTGATCGGCCCCTGGTGCACGTCTTGTTACACAGCACACTGTCACCACATTGTTTATTTTGTGACAATTGGTCTATTTGGACTTTCTGGGGTAAATTTATTTTTTCTAAAAAATGATTCATTTCATGTATATTTTTAACTGCAATTGTGTATAATTGGGCAAACGGAACACAAGGGTTTAATTGCCTGGATTTGGGGAAGGAGCATTATCTCCCTCCAACCCACAAATATCTTCTAACAGTTGAATACTTATCCTTTCCATCTTTTCCTTGATTAATTAGTGGTTTGTCCAAGTTTTTCACAAAAAAATTTTTAATTAACTCATCCATTTCGTTTTTATCATTACAATTCCATCTCATTTTCTTTTGTTCACTTTTTTTATCCTTTTCTGAATTTTTTACCTGGTTGTTAACTTTTTTTCCACTTTTAACAATACATGCATACAATTCTATAAATGTTATTCAGATAACTCCACTGGCAGTATCCCACATGTTCCAAAGCATCATATATTCATGGCTATGATATTGAAGAAACTCTTCGCTTTTACTGTATATTTCTCTTTCTACCCAAGATTTATTTAACAGTATGCTTTATAATTTTCAGGTAGAAAGGTCTTTTGTTTTACGGTTGTTTGTTATGGGGGGACTAGCTCTTTAAAAATTAATTTATAATTTGATTCCTTTATAATTATATTTATTTTATGGCTACTCTTTGGAATTTACTGAGGGTTGTTTTTGGCTTAAAATATGGCCAATAGGTCATCATGTTATAAGTGAACTTTTAAGAAACGTGTGCTGTATTTTTGAGGTTCTTATTCTGACATATCTCTATATGTTTAATCTCATTAAGTATAAGCATTTTACTTATTTTTCCTGAGTGAAGTATGTTATATATCTATTATTAGTGTGTTTCTCTGTTTCTCTTTGCAAATCCCAAGGCTTCTTCTTTATAAAATCGTTTCTATTGTTAGAGGCCTTACACCTACTTAACCTGCATTGAGAAGTATGCCCTTTGGCATTATAAAATATGCTTCTTTATTGCTCTTAAATTTTTTTTAGTCTAAATTATACCTTGTCAAATAATGTCACTGAGGTACCTGCTTTATTTTCAGTTGCAATTCTTGGTATATACTGTCTATCCTTTTATTTTTACCTCTTTTTTTTTAACAGAGTTCCATATTGGCTATGTTAGTCAATCCTAAAACCTTAAGTTATTATTTTAAGAGGTAAGTCAAATCTATTTTCAATTATTTAAATAATCAATCTGCTTAGGCCTCAATTCTCTTTGATTATGAAAATATAGCGTATTTTGATTATAAGACTATAAATATATAATTTCATTTTTATTCAAAATGAATTTTTTCCTTTTATTTAAAACATTTTATATGTATGTTGTATGTGTATGTCTCCCCCACAGATCATACGCATAGTCATATATCACTCCACAATGAGGATATCATCTGAGAAATGTGCTGTTAGGTGATTTTGTCATTGTGTGAACATTGTGGAGTGTGCTCACAAAAACCTGAATGGCACAACCTACTGCACACCTAGGCTATATGGCTTAGTCATTGCTCCTGGGCTACACACCAGTATAGCATGCTAGTCTTCAGTACTGTACAATGGGGAGTATGTATACAATGGGGGGTATGTGTACAATGGGGGGTATGTGAAAAATGGGGGGGTACGTGTGTATCTAAACATAATTAAACATAGGAAAGGTATGGTTAAAAATACACTATGAAAGATTAAAAATGTTACAGCTACATAAAACTTACCATGAATAGAGCTCACTCTGAGTGAGTCAATGAGTTAAGTGTTGAGTGAATGTGAATTCCTAGGATATCAACTTACTACCATAGAGTTTACAAATACTCTCTGTTTAGACTACACTAAATTCATAAAAGAATATTATTTCTTCAATAATAAATAAACTTAGATTACTATAACTTTTTAGTATATAAATGTGGTTGTTGACTTTTTAAATAAAACTTAGCTTAAAACACACATTTACAGCTATACAAAAATAATTTCTTATCTTGCTCTAGAAGCTTCTATTTTTGTTATTATTGTTAAAAACTAGGACTCCAAAGCACACATTTGCCTAGGCCTACCCAGGATTAGGATCATGAAGATGTCACCAGGCAATATAAAATTTTCAGCTCCATTGTAATTTTATAGGACTACATACGTGCGGTCCATTGTTGACCAAAGCATCATTGAGCAACACATGACTGTAAATAGACAGCTGACACACATACCTTATATATTGCCTAGGTAATGTCTTCATAAAATACATATATTTATTGTTTGTTTAGGAAGTTTCAGATACCTTAATAATATCTTTTAAAATACCCTTAAGTCTCTTCTTTTTTTTTTTTTTTTTTTGGTGACTACCCACTGCAAATAGCTAATACCTCCTTTTTCACTCTTCTGTCCCAATTAAAGTTATAGTGTTTACATTCAGATTATACCAATAAAGCAATCAAAAAATTGAATATAATTTTTATAAACTCCCCCTTCTTCTCCCATTTTTTTGTAGTTGTATGCCTCTACACTGCCAGAGCACAGAGCCACCCAGGAGATGCTCTCTCCCCTAGAACTATCATTTGATCTCAGTTCCTCAGGTACGTATGTACTGAATGCTCGCCATCATTCCTTGTACCAGTCTCTACTGGAATTTGGTGGTCTATAGCTCATTCTCCAATAAATTCCTAAAGAAAGACTCATAATAACAACAGCTCTAAATTTTTCCATGTTCATGATAGTTTATGATCTTTATACCCAAAGTCAGTTTGGCCAGAATCCTTGATTCACATTTTCTTTCCTTGATCTTCTTAAATATATTACTCCATGTTCTTTTGGCAGAAAGCACAGTTGTTTAAAAAAAAAAAAAAGTCTGATGATAATCAGACTCGCTTTCTTTTAACAGTGACTTGGTCCTTTTGCCTAGATTCAACTTTTTCCTTTTAAACTTAAATCACTTTACAGAATATCTGCCTTGGCTGCCTGGGAAGCTGATTTGCTGGGTATGAACAAATACCTTTTTGATGTGGAGTTTCAGGCAAGATTTCGTGAGCTACAGTTTTAAATATTTCTTCTTTCACTGCTATGTTTTTTTTTTTTTCCTCCTTGGGCCTTCAATTGTAAGTATATTAGATTTTCTTCCAATCCCCTGCTTCTCTGATGTCTTTTTCATCTCGTACTTCATGTCTTGTGGATTGTTGAAGGTTTTCACTTTTCCATCTTCTGTTTCCCCCGTATCCTATTGGTACTTGTGGTTTACTCTCCGTTCCCAAAATGATCTTTCCTTTCATTTAAGATTCTCACCCCTTATTCTTCAGCTCTCTTTGCAAATCTCTCCACTTATCTTACTTCTAAGTTTATAATTTATGCTATTCTTTCACAGTGCCTCTTATTTTTTTAATTTGTTTTAGTTCACTTTGAAAGAATTATAAGTGTATTTATCTGATGGGCCTTTATTGCCTACAGATATTATTCTGCTTCTTTCTCTCTCTCTTTTACATATAAAATTATATATAAATTATATACAAGAGAAGCTGTAATTAAATAAATATATCAATTATTTTGCTTATGTATTTATATAAATTATAAACAGTTATATGTAATTATATATGTATTATAAAATGATAATGTCTACAGACAGTAAAAGGACAGTAAATAACCAGATAAAAATGGAAATGCTTTTTCCTTATATTCTTAGGGAAGGGGGGGCATAGCTTATTATAGCTTCCCAGCTCTAGAGTTCCTTACTCTACAGTTTTCCCCTGGGGTTCAAAACACGACCTCTTGTTTTATGAGGTCTGTTGGTTCTGCTTCCCTCACCACTGTTTTTTTAATTTTTTTTTATTTTTACATATACATGTGTTTATTAGGTTTCCATTTTCTGCCTTCACATAATTAAAAAGGCTTAAAATTTAATAACAATAACAATGTTTAAGACAAGGACTAGAAACAAAAACCTCGTAAAGAATGAACAAAGATAAATACATTCAGAAAAGAAATCAATTACTGAAAAAAAAAAAAAAAAGGTTGACTGTTGACTCCATACTGAGCCTCAGAGTCAAAGCATTCTATAATAGACATAGTCTTATTTGACAATGTGCATGTTACTCTCTTTGCATTATTATTATTAATATTGCTTAATATTTTGATGCAGTAATCGCCTCCCTCACTTTTGCTTACTCTTTTTCTCTCCTTTGCCTCCATTACCAATCCATATTCTACCCCTCAGAGCAGAGGACCAGGGCTTTGATCTACAAGGGAGCCTTATTTGGTTAGTTATAGAAGTCCACAGGCCAAGATTGCTCCAGAAATGTGCAGACTTACCCTGCTTCCTCTGGTGAGTCTGGTCCACCACACTTCCCAGTAAGAACTTGTTACTCGTTTTCAGAAACAACAGAAATCACACCGCCTTTCTTCCACTTCCTCCTGTACACTTACCGATGCCATATGTAGAGATAACTTGTCACTTTGCTTTACATATTATATCTGTGGGTTTGAGGTTTTACCATTCATAGCTCTATCTGTATTTTTGTGGAGATTCAACGACATCAAAAGAATTTTCTTTCTGATAACTTCTCACTTCTCTCGAAATTTTTTATAATATCAGGTGACTCTACCTCTAAGTAACTAGTTCCTAAAAGCCCTTCTCAAATCTATAACATACAAACAAAAATGAAAATTTATCCATCTAAAGAACATACAGTAAATATCTATAATTATAAATTTAGAATAACTAGTCAAAACATACCATCAGATTTAAATGTTTACATTGGTGTACAAATCTACACTGAAATTATGAACAATTATCTTCCAGCCAAATATCAACTTGAATAAATATCCTAGGAGCCATGAAACCCAGTCTTCTAGAAAAGTAAGTTCTGCCTTTGATTAAAACATTCTATAGCTTAAGATATCTCCAGGATCACTTCCAAGGGCACATGTACAATTTTACAGTGTCTGACTTGTTACTGGCAACAATCATTCTGTTCTTCCCACTGTTATGATCAATGCAAAAAAATACCAATTTGAGGGAGGAAAGTCCATATCGCATTTTCGACCCACAAAAGTTAAATCCAGATCTGTGTGAAATACGTCTATACTTAGGTTTACATATTTTAAACATGAACTGACCTCTGGAGTTTTGACTTCTTTCTTATAGAAAATTGAAAGTCTCGCTTATAAAAAATATAATTAGCCTAAGACTACGGGTACCCTTTCAAAGTTAATATTCCATTAAATTCTTCAAGCTTCTATCAATTCACAAATTACATTATTACTCATGGAACAAAGACGTTGTCCGTTTTTATTAGCAACTGCATCCCAGTTCTTTGCATCAAGTAGAGGTTCAATTAAAAATAAATGCTTAATGAAGAGTGAAACCATTTCTATACCCCCTTTTGTTAATACATTATGTGTTCCACAGAAAACAGGAGAGTGCTCATAGGTAACTTCAATGCTTCTAGTGAAACTTAAATATTTGAATAGACTTGAAAGGTTTTGTCCTACCTTGGAATTGGAAGTGGACTCCAAGAAACAAAGTCTGTTGCCAAATCCTTCTGCTGCCAGACATAGTTTCTGCTGTTCTTTGTGGATGGTTGCGGTACACTGCAGAACCACCTCATCATCCTGCAAAGAGAGAGAAGAAAAGGGAAGCCAAAAGTGAGCGGTGACATGACTGTGCAGATCAAAAAGAACAGAATTTTAGTGCCATTTAGAAATCTGAGTCCAATGTAAAAACTACTGTCAAAAAAAAAAACCTACAAAATCAATTCCTAAAGTACTTTTTATTTGCATTCTAAATACAGATCAAAAATGTTTTCACATAGTAAATGAGAAAATCTCATGAATGTTATGTCAATCAGGTTGATAAAAATATCTCAGATTGCATGTGAAGCCCGCACACTGTACCCCATGATTGAGCTAATGTACACAGC
>CAUYON010004674.1:0-18091 GCA_963573935.1 Arctocebus calabarensis | reverse complement strand
GGTAAGTAGCTGGGTTCATCTCTTGGTTCTCTATTCTGTTCCATACATCTATCTCTCTGTTTTTGTGCCAGTACCATGCTGTTTTGATCACTATCGTTTTAAAGTACAATCTCAGGTCTGGTAGCGTGATTCCTCCTGCTCTGTTTTTATTTCTAGTAATGTCTTGGCTATTCGAGGTTTTTTCTGATTCCATATAAAATGAAGTATTATTTTTTCGAGGTCTTTAAAATATGACAATGGAACTTTAATAGGAATTGCATTAAAATTGTATATTGCTTTGGGCAATATGGACATTTGAACAATGTTGATTCTTCCCAGCCATGAGCATGGTATATTTTTCCATTTGTTGACATTTTCAACTGTTTCCTTTCTTAGAATTTCATAGTTCTCTTTATAAAGATCCTTTATAAAGTACTTTATTTCACATCCTTTGTAAGATAAACTCCCAAATATTTCATCTTCTTTGGTACTACTGCGAAAAGGAAAGAAAGAATCCTTGACTGTTTTTTTAGCTTGACCATTATTGATATATATATAAAGGCTACAGATTTATGAGTGTCGATTTTGTAGCCTGAGACATTGCTATATTCCTTGATCACTTCTAAAAGTTTCATAGTAGTGAGCTATAGATTCTTAATTTTGGCAATGCACACTGTAAAAGCTGCCATGTGAGGTAATCAATCTAATCACTTCCTGATTTCAAAGTTATATCAGATTTTGATGATGTTATAAATTTCAGCTGCATACGTATTACAATGAGATGATTTGTCTTTTATTGCTCAATTAAGAATAAAAAAACACAAGCTAATACATTCTGTGCCACGTTGTTAATCAATAATAATAAGTTACTTCATTTTTAAGCAATAGCCATCAAAAGAGAGTTTAATATATTTTTCATTGATTTCACTCATTTGAGATATTGTTATAGTATTTTAGTAATACTTTATCTATTAAGTATATTTCTCAGGTCTGGCACAGTGGCTCACACCTGTAATCCCAGCACTCAGGGAGGCCAAGGCAGGCAGACTGTGTATGTATTTCACTACAGCATGATGGGCATTGTTACCAAAGAATTCAAAATAAAAGCCTTCAAATTTTGGAATACTAACTAATTTGTTATCTAGCATATACTTTAGATAGGGAAGGAGAGAGTAAAAAGTATTGTGACTTATGGCTCTAGAGACTGGGTGCATTTTTCACAGTCTTTAAGATAATGTAGAAATTAAGTAGTAATACAGGCATATTTAAAATTGTACTAAAGGCTCTGTGCTTGTAGCTCAGCAACTAGGGTGTCAGCCACATACCCTGGAGCTGGCAACTTCGAATCCAGCCTGGGCCTCCCAAACAACAATGACAACTACGACCAAAAAATAGCCAGGCATTGTGGCGGGCGCCTGTAGTTCCAGCTACTTGGGAGGCTGAGGCAAGAGAATCTCTTAAACCCAAGAGTTGGAGGTTGCTGTGAGTTATGACGCCACAGCATTCTACCCACTGTCTCTGAGACTCTGTCTCAAAATATAAAATAAAATAAAATAAAATAAAATTGTACTAAAGTTAAGCTTTTGCTACAGGTTTAAAAATTAAGCCAGAGAGCTACTGTAGTTTCACAGTAACACTCTAGGAAGCTCATGGATCTCTTCGTGCTGATTTGTTCTCTTCTTATGCAACCGGCCATTCAATGGTCACAGTACAGTTGGCGGAGAAACCAGAAGATTAGATCAGGTGGGAAACAACGGAGCCACCAGGAGCCCACAGAAGCAGCATGTGCATAAGTCATGAAGACCCTGAGTCAACTAAAGCACTGTATGCCTGTAAAAGCACCTAAACTCCCTGTAGCAGGAGGAAGATGGTTTCTTAAGATGAGAGTCTGCTTTCTCCTCATTTGCTGGCAAATGATTTTAGGTCATTAAATCTGAAACTTTTAATAAAAAGTTTAGTTTATACAGCTCAAACAAGAAGCAGTACAATTAATCAAAGTATGTACCTAATCTCTTGGCTCAGTTTTGCCATCTTAATGGTAGTTTGTGCCAGCAGCAAAGAATCCCAGGGAGCAAGTGACGATGAAATCCTGAAAGGCATTTTCCACAGCTTGTTGGCAATAGAATATTTTTCTTTGCATAGTGGCTTAAAGCATGAAAGAATTAGTAGTTAGTGGGTGCCAGACCTGGAGAACACAGTGCATTGCAGAGTTTCTAAGCCCAGTTTCCTAATTCGAAGCAGCCTTATTTGCAGATGGTGTTGTCCTGCAAGAGAATTGTCCTGTCTCTGTTCACCATTCTCAGGTGCTCAGGCCTAAGCTTCCTTATCGTGTCGTCTGAGTTGTTGCAGTGTAATCATTTCACCAGGTTTCTTGAAGCTGTAGTGGGTAATCCCAGTGCTGAACCACCAAACAGACCCTATTAGCTTTTTGAAAGAATATTCAGTTTTGAACTGTGTTACTAACATCATCTTTACCCAAACACTGTGCTGAACTCTTGCTATAGTCAAAATTAATCCATTTTTCAACACACATACTGGTAGATTGTAGAAATGGTTCATCTTTATGTTGTGACAGCAAACAAAGGCAATCCTCAAGATGTTTTCTCTTCTGACCCTTGATTAATTCATGCAGAACCCATCTATCAACCTTCTTTACCTTGCTGATTTGTATCAAAAGGTCCAATGTTATTGAAACAGTAATGTCAAACCTCAGTTCTACTTCATGTGTAGACTGAGAGATTTTCTTCCACTACAGCTTTTAGCTCATCATTGTCCACCTTGGTCTCAGGTCACCCACGTGGCTCATTTTCAAGATTAAAATCACCAGGATGGAATTTCTTAAACCATCATTGTCCTTGGCATTCATTAGCCACATCCTTCCAAAATATTTTGTTGATACTTTGAGCTGTCTGTGCTGCATTCATTACCCAATGGAACTCATATTAAAAAATGAACATAAATTTTTGACTTATCTATGGTTTCACAAAAATTTCTCTACAACAATATTGAAAGATAATCATGAGACAAAATGTGTTTGAAAGAGTGAGGATGGACCTTTACCATAGAAACAAAAGAAGAAAAGAAGGATCAAAGTGAATCGTCAGAGATGCCAACTGTCAAACTTCGTACTTAAGGAAATCAGACATTTCCTATTTAATAACCTAATAAGTCTTTCCTTTCCTTCCGCCTTCCTTAGTTGTTCTTGTTCTTTATTTATTTGGCTTTGAGACTAGGTACCAAGCTTTTAGTAGCACTTTTATCAGCATATTTTTGATACTTGCCCTGCGGTCAACATTAGACTATATCTTTGTTCATAAACTTGGTCTATTTTCATTCTCTCGCATACATCTGAGTTTTGTACTTTCAGAAAGGATCCAAATAATTACGAATAAACAAATATTTATATTTTTCTTGGCATTTAAGTCCAGCCTAAATTTGATCTCATTGAGTTTTCTTGCACTATTTATCTCAATGTACTCAACATATAGTTAATATATATTCAATATACTCAATATAACATGGCAAATATTTACTCTATCAGATATCCAAACATGCCTTACATTTATGTCCTGAAATTTCCTAACTTTCTATCTTATTTCTCTTCTTAGAATACCCTTTTTCTTAATATCCATTCTTAAAAATTGTGCCTACTTGTACTAGACATTTTATTATTTATTTCTTTGTTTGGTTCAATATCAGAAACCTCTTCCTACATATTTGATGACTCTTGGGTGGATAACTGAAGTTATCTCACACTATTAAACTCAAAATATGAGATAGTACTAGCTCAAGTCTCTCTAACAATGAAAATGCAGGCATTATCTAGGCTTAGGACATTAGATATGCCTGTTCTGGCTTTTGAATTGAAAGCTAAGGTTACCAGCAAGTAAAAGAGTGAAGAAATCACGTTTATGTTGACAGAAGTGATGGCAGCCAGATGCAGCCTCTGCCCACAGAAGCAGCCATATGAGCAGGGTAAGGTCCATTGGCCTTTCTACGGCATGACCACATACAAAGAGGTGTTTTTTACAACAAGTTAAAATATCTCATATTTACTGGTTGCATTAATAACATTCTAAACAGACCTGCCTATTTGTGGAATTTTGTCTGTGGCCTAGGATACATAGGCTTCTGGGCTCCTGTCTGTTTTCACTGCCTTTTTCTTTCATTGTTCCAGTATTATTGTGACCTTTCAATATCTTTCAATAAATTTATTTCTTATTTAACCAAGTCAGCATCAACTTCTATATCTTGCAACTGAGAAAACTCAGAATAACACATATTGTTAACAGGGCTAAGGTAGGAAAGGTGATTGGTATCCAGCTGTTGCTCAACAGTGTCCCTCACTTTCTCTGTCACCTATGTGGAAAGATTATAGAAATATGTAGTTTGTTTTTACCTGTCAGGGACATTCACATATCTTTCCAATTTTTCCTTTCAGTAAGATTTTAATCACTTCCTTATTTCACAAACTCTTACACTGGTCTATAAGATATTATAATGACCAAAGCATGAATATAGAAATTGATAGCTAACCTATATTCCTGTAAGGTAAGAGATAGATTGTATAACAAGGACAGCTGTGACAACTCAGTAAATCATCTGAGAAAAGGGGAGTCATGTCTGTGAAATTTCTGACTCAAAGGAGAGGAAAATTTCTACCTCCGGAGCCCTGCTACAGGACATAGTGCTTAGCGTAGTCATCTCTATTTGAAAAGCATCTTATGACACGGTTAGGCATACCGATGCATTGATGAGGTGATCCACAGCTTCTTGGCTTTGACTAGAACCCAGTGCAAGAAAAATCTTTTCCGTTGTTCATGTTTTCAGGACACTCTTTTGTTGAAAAGATTGTGTGAAGTTGAACCCGGCTTGCCAAGCTTGTCCTCATCAAGCCAGATAATAAATATTTCAGGCTTCTGCTCTAATTGTCATAGCATGAAAGCAGCCCTGGACAATTCTTAAAGCTACACAATGATATTCTAATAAAATTGTATTTTTAAAAGCAAGCAGTAAGACTGTGGCGACGGTTGGTCAATCCTTGATCTGTCGGACTAGAGTATCAGCAAATTGATTTGAGGAGAGATTAGTTTCCAATTAAATGTTATTTTGACATTTTACTGTGGTAAATAAGATGTCTGTTTAACAAATTTTGTCTCAACCTCTTTTAATTAATAACAAATATAATATTATTTTAATGATATGTAAAGTTTAAAAAGCTACAAGATTTCTGCTGAAATATTTAGAGATAGACATATTGGCATTAATCCCTTAACTTATTTTCAAATGATATACCAAAGGCATACCAAATGATAAACCAAATATGGCAAAATATTAACATTTTTTTTAAGAAGCTAGGTTAAATATATACGAATATACACTGAAAATTTCAACTTTTCTTTAGGTTTGGAAATTTTTACAATGGATGAGAAAAACAAAGTAAAACAAAAATAAAATCATAGTGTTGTTATTGAAATTATTTTGAATAACATTAAATTTAAAATTTAAAATTTAATTAGATTTTAAATTTAAAATCTCAGGCTGCAATATCCACTGAACTGAACTCAGTATTTAAGAGGTAATACTTTAATATGAAATACATCATTTGCGTTGATCATTAAAATCTGTATTCTCTAACTATTTTGCTTCATAAGTTTTTGAAATAATGTAGGTACCTTCATATTTACAATTTACATACAATTCAACATATGCTAAAAGTTGAATTGTAGCAGGAAAAATCAGGAGTCAGGTGCTGGACCATCTCTAGCACTTAATACTTTCAGAGCATCTGACCCTTCACATGATACTGAAAAGAAAATTGAGTTAACTCACTAGCTTCTCCTCCTGAGTTGACAACAACTTCATTTTCTGCAGCCACACTGAGAAACAGATAAATTAAGAGTGACTTCTTCAGGCTTGATCGTGAGTCTAAAACTAAAACTCTTTCATTCATGTTTACACAGCCATGTTCTGTGGGTTCCATCTAAGTGATTTGAAACAAGTACAGTGAGTAGATCACTTCCACTTTATTGTGTCCATATGCTTATAAAATAAAAGGAGTATGCTGCTGAATTCTGAACAGATGCTATTTAAATTTAATGACAAAGTAAAATAAATTATTTTAAAAATCAAAATGTGTTAAGACATACTGGCTAGAACATTGATATTTTAAAATATCATAGATAACAAACACAAACAATGTAACCTAATAGTCTCTACTCTCATATTAATCTAAAATTAATAATAATAATAATAATAAATCATAGAATTATTTCCTATTATTTCTGAATTAAAAATACATTTTTGTAATTAGTACTGAGGCTGATTTCACTTTTTTAAAATAGATTTTTTTAAAGTTCCAATGGATTTAGCACATAGAGTACATATTTTCCACTAACGACACAATTTGTGGTGTTTTAAGCCTCAAACCAGCCTGGTTGCATTTACATCTTAATAACAACAAGATTAAAGGAGAAGCAAGACCTGAAATGACAAAGAAAATAAGTTGCAAGTAATCTGAATTTTGTTGGGCAAATACAGTTGGTGGAAAGAGTGGATAAGAAAATTTCAATGGAAAAGATAAGAAAATTAGAATGAATACAAAAACAGTTTTGGTGAGTAGCTTAATCTTTGAAATGTACATTTTTTCATAAGCTGCTTGTTCTTATGCGTAGAGACTCAATATTTACAATTCCATACTTTGGAGAATATCCCTGGGATATGATTTCATTCCTGTCTTGGACCTCCTCTTTTCTGTCTACCCTGATGTTTTCCAAGTGTCTTCCATTCACTCAGCCAGAAACTCTTCTCCCAGATTTCCTCTTTGACTCCACACTATCATTTGAGATGAATTAACTTGCTTTTGCAAGGAGTCTGACTCATTTTGTTGTGTTTTGATCAGAATGAGGAAAAGTCAAATGAAGTTAGGGTAGGAACTGGTTCAATAAATATATGTCTACCTAGGAGGATAAGAAATACCCCCAAAAGTCTCTTCAGCTCAATGTACCTGCCTACCAGGTAAGAACTCATCTCATCATCTCATCTATTATCCATACATGTATCTATGAATCTGTCATTTAGCACTATTAAAATGTGGCTATAAACTATATGGTTGAGAATTCTATTTTCCACATTGCTTCTAGAAGCTATCTACGGAGCAAACACACTTAGGGATGCTTAATTTTAAAACCTGACAACCAATGAATAAATCTTTCATCAAGCCATTGCATGTGTGGTTATTAGAGTATCATAGAATTATTGACATTTTAGTTATTTATGAAAACTAGACAAAAGAACCATCAAATTGGATCCAGACAATCCTACATGTATCAAGGAAATGAGTGAGTGTGGCATGCCCATTAGGGAGGGTGGATAATGTGAGTTAGAGCAAGGAAGTATATCAGAATCAGAGGTAACCCTTCCCACCTTGAAATATGTGAAATAAATGCAAGATAGCATCAAAATTTAAGCAAATTTAAAATTCTCTAACTTCTTGTAACTTTATTCCTAATCATTATTAATACTTAGTGACTATCCTTCTAAAACACTTAATCTTTCTTTCTTTTATATTTTCTGCTTTATTCTCTAACATTTTTAATACAGGATGAATCTCCTTTACGTGAATGATGTTTAACTTTATGAGTCAACCACACTAGGTTAAGGGATACCGAGAGAGCTAGTGAAAAACTATTACTGATTGTGTCTGTGAGGGTGCTTCCGGGGGAGTAGCATATGAATCAGTGGACGCGGTAATAAAGAAGATTCGCTCTTACCAAGGTGGACAGTCTTCACCCAAGCCATTGAGAGACTCAATACAAGACACAAAAAGAGGAAGGAAGGGCAAGTTCTTTCTTTCTAAGTTGAGTCGTACATCTCCAGTTTTTGAATGTCATAACTTCTAATTCTTGGGCTTGTGAGCATCCAGATTTACCAACAACCTGTTATCAGGCCTTTAACCTTGAACACAATTACACCACTGGCTTGTTGTATCAGGCCTTTAACCTTGAACTCAATTACACCACTGGCTTCACTGGTTCTCCAACCAGCAGAAATCACATTTTAGATCTTCTCAACTTCTATACTGGTGTAATAGTGAACCAAATTGTTGGAGGAACCAGCTTTAAACTTCACGCTGGTTCCTTCCCAGTGCCTGGTGGAGAAGAAAGAATGAAGCAAAATGAAAAGGCAGACACAGATGTAAAGTTTTAAGAAGAGCATGGGCCAAGGGATCTGTGCTCCTTACTGTGAGACTTCAGCAAAGACCAAGATTCCTGGTCTATCTGTATATTTGTTTCAGGCATCCACTAGGGGAAGGCCAAAATTTTTATGTCATAATTCTTGCTGAGTTCCCCAATTAAACTATGTTTTAAACTAGCTATGCTAATTAGACTGATTTACTTTGTACTTTTATTGCTCTAAGTTATTTTTGACATTAATACAAACAGAACATGGGACAGAGAACACAGTCCAGAGGCAGGATATCAAAGAGGACCCCAATTAGGCCACACACAGAAATTACGGGAGTGGCAATGAACACTCAAGAAGCCTTGTGCTCAGATGGACTAGTTTCTGATCATACCCAGGTGACAGAAGAAGGGAGATTTTTTCCATATCTAGTCCAGAGCAACTCTTGCTTTAATGAGGTTTAAACATTCTCCATTCTCTAACTCCCCAAAAGCACTCGCTCTCCCTGAGTGGCCAGCCGGCCTGGGCAAGCCTTGCCTGCCAAGTGACCTCACAGTGGAGGAGTTGTGCTAGGGGAGGGACGAAGTTTCAGCGAAGTTTCACTGCTCGTTGTAACAATGAAACTACACCACAGCATTAGGAAGGTTGAGAACCACTGCAAGGGCTAGGCCTTCACCAGGCTTTGGGTTTCTCTGATCCACTTCTCTCCTGCCCCCGTCCCTTTCATCCATTATCTGCAATAATTTTCTTAATTCAATTCCTAACCTAGTTACAACTAACAATTGAATATTGGTTTTACATGTATTAAATCATTATTACTAGCAATGCAAGCACATCAAGATATGACTCTTCCCTTAAGTACCCACATGTACACTTGCACCAAATCTCATAATAAATCTCTTCTTATCTATCTGTCTATCCATCCTGATGGATCTGTTTCTCTGGAAAGCCCTAATACCACATTGTTCTAAAAATTATTGTTTTATTCATTAACGTAGCACAGATATCTTTCTCGGTTGATGCATACAGACCTACATTATTGGGCCAAATTTTATTTAAACCATGGAATAGACATGCAATTTCAGATAAGAAACTAAGACAAAATGCAACAGCAAATACCTTTTCACATTTGAGCATACTCATACAGTTGGATATGTTTCTGTGTGCCCAAATTTCTACAACTGTAACCATCAGTGAAAATATATACACATCTTTAAGATAAATAGTAATAAAGTCATATTGCTCTTCAAAAAGGCCTTTGACATTAGAACCAAACTTATATGAATGAGAGTTTCTATTCCATCATATTAATAACTTTAGCATATTTAGATTTTATCATTTTAAAATTTGACTTTAGGGTGGCACCTGTAGCTCAGTGGGTAGGGTGCTGGCCCCACATACCAAGGGTGGCAGATTCAAACCTGACCCACCCAAACTGCAACAACAACAACAAAAAAACACCCAGGCATTGTGGTGGGTGGCTGTAGTCCCAGCTACTCAGGTGGCTGGGGCAAGAGAATCGCCTAAGTCCAGGAGTTGGAGTTTGCTGTGGGCTGTGATGCCACAGCACTTTGCCGAGGGGGACAAAGTGAGACTCTGTCTCCCCCACCTCCAAAAAAAAAGAAAAAAAAAGTGCCAAAGTAAAAGAGAAAAGTTAAACTTTCAAATTTAACCATTATGGGGCACCAGCCCCATATACTAAGGGTGGCGAGTTCAAACCTGGGCCTGGCCAAACTGCAACAAAAAATAGGGCGTTGTGGCGGATGCCTGTGGTTCCAGCTACTCAGGAGGCTGAGGCAAGAGAATCGCTGAAGCCCAGGAGTTGGAGGTTGCTGAGAGCTGTAATGCCACAGCACTCTACCAAGGGGGACAAAGTAAAACCCTGTCTCTAAAAAAATGAATAAATAAATAAATAAATTTAATAGTCAAAATTTGACTTTTCTTATTATTAGTAAGGTAGATCATCAGTTTCTATAAATATTATTTTAGAAGAATTTTTGCAACTTTTGATTTTATTTATATAACACAACTACTCAAAGTCTTTTTTTTTATAAAGCCAACATGTTTTTGCTTTGTAGTTTGTGTGTGCATATGTGTAAACTCTTCATCCTCTACTTTTTCTTATTAAACTTTCTATTGATTGGCACCATAATAGCTGATAAGCATTTAATTATATTCTTCCTCCCAGTGATATAAACTGCAATCCTCAGAGCTAACTAAGAATTCTTCATACTTGTCTATTCGCAACACATGTTCTCATGCTGGTTAACCATGAAATTAAAAGCTTCTAAACTGTGATATTGCAAACAAATTTACTAGAAGCTTGAATAATAACTATATATCCCATCAATTAATATAGGCTTATATAATTATTCTTAAGACTGAATTCTTCTATTTCATTTACCCACCCATCCCCAAATATTTCTAACCAATGATTAGTTTACAGATTTTCAGATTGATTCAAACTTTTCACTACTATGTGTCATAAATAGTGCTATAATGATTGTCCTTGGGCCTTGCTGTACCTTTTCCTTTCTGCAATATTTTTTTACAATAATACCATGAAATTGTAAATTAGTTTTTCTTTACCAAATTTCAATGAGGATTTGTATGTTTCATTATTGATATTTAAAAGCTACTTTTATGTTAAGTAATTTAATGTTTGTTATGAAATATTTTCCATTTTCTATTTATCTATGATATTGTAATTTTTTTAGGAAATTCGATTTAACAATGATTTTTCAACTTCCAATTAAAATCAGAGATTACCAGACTAAATATACCTAAATGTTATTTAGGTTTAAAAAAAAAACAAAAAAACTATATCAAGTTTATTGTGAAAAAATGGAGAAAAAAATTTTTGCAATGAAAATTTATACCTTTAGTATATAAAGAGCTCTTATATGTGAATAAGAAAATTGTAAACACACCAACAGAAAAGACTTGAAGAAGCAATTTATAAGAGGAGAAAACATTGTAGATAGTATATTTTGGGGACAGCCTTATGAATATTACTCATCTATATATTCTTTGAATTCTCTTGTGGTTTCTTTTTATATTTAAATCTTTATCAAAATTTTATCACAGTGTAAAATATGGTGTAGCAAATCAATTACATTTTCCTAAGTAAGCAATCCTTTATTCTTTTTATTGACCAGTTAAGTTATGGAGGTTCATGTTGCCTTTACAATATACTAAATAAAAAGTATTTATAAAATTTGACTTTCTTCCTAACTAAGACTAAGAAAGTTAGACCTCAGTATAACTTCAAATACCAACTAGTCCAATTTTAATCCTTTATCAATGAAGTAATACAAACCAATCTAAGCTAACTGACTCAACTAAGGTTAAGTAGTTTCCTGGTGATGAAGTGAGAAGTTGTAAAGAACACCTTATATCATTTTTATTTAGTAAGAAGAATAAAGATAATAATTAGTCCTCTCCTATATCTAGATATATAAGCAAGTATGACAAAGAAAAGCTAAAATGAATCAAACATTGAACAAAGATACTTTTGAACAACTTTCGCAGGGTTTCTACAAGCCATCTCAACTAATTAAGCCTCAATGTACTTGTAAAAGTTCAGTAAGAATATAGTTTCCAAGCATTTTTTTTCTTATCACATGTATTCACTTGCCATATTTCTTCCTGAGGTCACAGAAATAAACGAAGCTGTAAGAGAAGAATCTATGCAGTAGATCAATGATGCTTTAGAAGTCCAGAAAAAGTCCTATCTTCTCCCTCTCATAAAGGGAGAAATCGAGCCATCATATAGTCCTAAACAGAGCCTCAGCTATGCCCGTGTAGGAGCTGTGGACCTGAAATCAGTCTTTAATTTTAATCATGGAATGCTGGAGACACACCTTTACATGAAGGGTGCCAGGGGAAGAATACGTGATCTTGAGCAGAACAATTTTCTTCAACCAAGACAAAACTTCAAATAGGCTAACAATCAAGAGATATTCTCCATAATGATTCAAGAAAACAGGAAAGTAAATCTTTCAATCAAAAGCGTATATATAGATATGGCTATTTTTGAATATGCAAATCATAGAGATAACTACTTCTGAATGAAGGGAATAATAAGTTTGTGTGACAAATGTAAACATCAATTATACAATCATATATTTAATATCATGCTTAACTAGTAAGCCTAAAGAAATGTATTATTTGGAAATAAATATGCATGTACCACTTAGTATAAAAGCCAAAATGCAAGTGGCACCTGTGGCTAAGTGGGTAGGGTGCCAGCCCCATATACCGAGGGTGGTGGGTTCGAACCCACCCTGGCCAAACTGCAACAAAAAAATGTTGTGGCAGGCACCTGTACTCCCATCCACTCAGGAGGCTGAGGCAAGAGAGTCACCTAAGCCCAGGAGTTGGAAGTTACTGTGAGCTGTGTGACGCCACCGCACTCTACCGAGGTGACATAGTGAGACTCTGTCTCTGCAAAAATAAATAAATAAATAATAAAAAACAAAAGCCAAAATGCTTATGGAAGCAAAAATAAGCAATCAATACTCTCATTGGAGAAATTTGTGTGTCTGTGTCACACACAGCATTGAGTTTCATGTCACTTAGAGTGAACACAGTCAAAATGAGAATGAGAATTTTATCCCACACACACACACACAAAAACAGGTAATAGTAGAGTTAACATTTGATGATCACTTAATATACACCACATCATCAATTGCATATACTCTAGCTTTCTCATTGTAAACGCTCTTCAGATCCGAGAAGGTGGGAGTTTATGGCTGCAATTAAGAGATAATGCTCTCTCTCTTTCACTCTTTTTATTTGGCAAACTTTCATTCATGTAAATGGCAAATTAGTAAATTTTAGCCTTTGTGAGAAAAAAGATCTCTGTTGCAACTGCTCAATTCTATTACAGGTGTGACATCTGTGGACGCCATAAATAAATGAGCACTGTGTCCCAATAAAGCTTTATTTACGGAAATAGTTCTTGACTGAATATGGTTCAAAGGCTGTGGTTGCTACACTGTGTTACAGTTCATTAAAGTGACTGTGGCTTCACTAAGATAAAACGAGCATTGTCTTCAAGGAATGGGAGAGATGAAAGAGAGCTAAGTCATGGAAGAAACCTAAGTGCACATCGACCCACTAATGGATTAATAAGTTGTGGTACATGTATACCATGGAATATTACGCTAACATTTATTTAGACATGAGCTTCTTTCTACATAATCTGTAATAGCAATGGAGGTATCTGGGTAAGAGTCTGGCTGTTTTCTAGCCCTTCATGCCACTGTTTAAGAAAATGTCTTAGTTGCTGCTTTTAGCACAGAACTGTGAAATTTAGAGTCATCAATTCCTCTCTGGTAATTGAGGTATATGTAGAAGGTTTCTTATTGGTCAAAGATATATGAAAATTGCAAAATGAACTTTCACATAATTCAGTGCAGTCTGAAGTATCTGCAAAAGCTTTGATTGATACTTTTCCTTTTTGTGCCATTTAAATCTTACATGCAACTATACTCTGAGGTCTTTATTGAAAATGAACATAATTATAAGGGGACACTTTTATTTTAATTGGAAAGGTAAGTGAAAAACTAATCAAGGAAATCCAGGAAGCATCCTTCATTTTCTAAGAACTGTCTAGATATGTTTGGAATGAGAGTGGACTTTGATCTACGTTATTTAGATGATTCTCTGATGAATGGTGTCAAAATGTCCTTTCTTGTTCCACTCCCTTTGAGTAACCAACCATGCCATCATTCATCAAAACTCAATTCAACTCTGACGTTTTATTCTAAGATATACGTCCAGACGAAATCTGGATATTGGATAACTGCCTTCCCTTCTTCCAAGGCAGGCATTTGAAACATCTTGAAAAGTGGCTATACAACTTTTCAAAATATAGGAAAGCCTCACTAATGATGAACAGCCATTATTCTTCATGGTACATACCTTTGAACGTGCCATTCCATATCTTTAATGTAACAGATTGTGATGTCCAATTCTACTTAAAATCGAACAAGAGTGATAAGGAGTTAACATAACTCTACTATACTAACTCTGCCCCCGGTTCATATCCTTATATGAACGGATACTTGAATCGCCTAGAAAAGCATCTTCCTTTTGTGCAAGCCACATTAGGTGATGATGCTTTTGGACCTACCCATAGAGGAATCCAGTAATGTAAGTTAACATCCTGTGATGTGTCTTTCTTTGGATCTGAATAATGTAAACAAGTCCAGAAATGCTGCCTCTGAAATATCTGTCTGGTCTTACAGAACATTTAGACATATTTTATTAAAAAAAGGAGCATTCTTGCTGTGCCAGGGTCTCACCCCAGGGCCAGGGTCCTTTAAAACCTATGGAACTGGTGGTGCTTGACTTAAAAAAATAAAGTTAAAAATGGCAAGAGATAAAAAGACAGGACATGCAGAATAGAGTTTTCAAAGGTGGGAACCCAGAGACCACCACTAGCTTGTGGGGCTTCAGCAAGTGGTCGTGAGTGTTTGTTCCACCCAGCCTTTATTGAAGGCTATTTTTCTCAACTAGTCCAGCAGGTAAGTTGAGGAAGAGAACCAAAACATCAGCAGTTTCTCTGAGTAAGCATGTTCTTTCTTATTCTATCTATAATCATTAACTTTAAGGATCTGAACAGCCTTGAGAAATCCAGAACCTGAGCCTTCTCGGGGTGCAGCCTCCTGACAATTGTCACGCATACAGATTCCTTGAGGGGGACTAATCCCCTTTAGTTCTCTGTTGAGCAGGAATAACGGCTTCAGACTCTTCTGAAGAATTGGTGGAAGACCAACTTTTCCTCTGATCTCCATCTGAAGGCATTCACCTCTGTTGTTAGGATATAAACGTTCCTGCCAATATTTCAGGACTTGAGCAGTTCCCTTGATCTGTGTCCTTAGCATAATACAAACCCCTACAATGGGTATTTGCTTTGACTGTTGACTGTTGCAGGGGATGGCCTGGTTAATGTTCTTTCCCAAACCTTGCACGTGGACTTCTCTATGGCCTTTGTTCTTCAGCATGTCTACAGACCCAGCAGGAGTGTTCGCAAGCTTTATCCTGTAAAGGCCAGGCTTCTAGTGAAAGCAGAAAGTGCTCAGATAAGTAATTTAACCTAGCTAAACTGTTTTGATTTCGCCTTGCTCAGCTTATTCCTCTGTTTTTCCCTTTTTCTGGGGATATTTTCTCTTTCAAATAATAGGGTCTTCAGTCCCCATTCTCCCTGCATTGCTGTTTCTTTTATTAACTCCATTTGATGTTGCTGTTGGAGTATCTTATGATCAGACATGTAATGTTTCTCTTTTCTTCTGAATTCAAGAGATATGCCTTGTGTACTATAGATTCATCTCTATTTTATACAGCTTTGGAACTTGGAAAACCACATCACTCTGTTTTTGGTGACATTTGAAAAAAAAATGTATTCTAATCCATTCTTCACAAATACAAAAGACCTTATTCACCTTCCCTCCTCTGTCATGGATGAAGCAAGCACTGAGACAGACCCGCCCTCTCAATTCCCATCTAAGGAACATACTGAAACTGCACTTTCTTATTTTGGCTTAACAACCCCAAATCCCTGGATATTCTTAAGGATGTGGTGAGTAAATATCTGTCTGTCATTTACACACTAATGGAATTTGTTCTTCCAGGTACTTGCTGAGGCTTCCAATCTACATGAATATCAAGTCCTTTGGGATTTATTTAGATAAAGCATTATTGTGCACTTCAGCTTTAAATGCATTCTGCTCTGATTAGTGAAGCTGTCATTTCTTTTCAGCTTATTTTTAGCCCTAAAGTTGTGCATTTTTTAAGCAAAAAAAACTATGAAGCTTGGAAAACAAAAGTAGACTTTTTATTCTTAAATAGTAAATGCTAAAGGAAAAAATAGAAAAAAAGGAAAAAGAGAAAAAACAGTAAAATCCAGGGTTTATTGTAGTATCTATAAAATGTCCCTTTTGGGGGTGGTACCTGTGAATAAAAGGAATAGGACGCTGGCCCCATATACCAGAGGTGGTGGGTTCAAGCCCTACCCCAGCCAAAAACTGCAAAAAGAAAATAATAATAATAAAATAAAATTTAAAAGTACCTTTGGGTTCTATTTTTAGGTAATTTACCATTATGGAGATTATATTTCTTCTATTGTCATGAAATATAATTTTTTTCCTAATTCTTAAGTAGTTGTGACCACAGGGAGGAGGATAAGAAAAGGATGAAAAAGAAGGAAGAGAAGGAGTTCAAGAATGAATAACAGAATTATCTACCCAAAGCATCAAAATCACATCAGTCTTTCTTACTTTATATTTTAATTTAGATTTTTGACATGGCCTTAAAAAACAATTTCTATGTTGTCCATTTTAAAAAGAATGTTCATGAAAGCAGAAATTTCTTCATATCTAGACTCATTGGAGATATTAAATATATGTATACAGCAAATATATTAGAATATAAATTATTTAGGAATGAATAGTTATGGATAAATTTTATTTAAAATCTATATCAAAACATCTTTAGGTATTAAAATTTTTATCTAGTCTATTGCTTTACCTGTGATGTCTTAGAAGTCAAGATATGACTTCATAAAATGGACTATGATGAGAGATTTCATGTAATGAATGTTTAATTCCCACATTTTTTAAAATTTACCTGAAAATGTTTTATATTTAATCAAAACAAATCGTTTATGACAAGTTGAATCTCACAAATACATATGTAGCACTTATAATATTCAATTCTTAAACTCCAGAGAAAATCAAATATATAAAACATAATTCACAAAGTACTTTAAAATATCTTACATATTTTCGAGGAGTGGCAAGATGATGGCCAGGTAACAGCTTCCTTGCAACTGGGCACAGTGAGACTGGGAAGAGAGGACTTCAGGCATCTCTGGCAGGCGGGATCTGCCCAGAAACTTCCCTTTGGGGACACAGGGAGACAGCGTGAGGCTTTTGGACACCCTGAAGAAGGCAAAAGTGGTGGAGATTGGGCAAGTGGCTGCATCTGTTCATTCGGTTGGATCCTGTCGGCGGCTGTGGGTAGGGCAATAGTGGGATTGCAGGCTGGAAAGGCCTTGCCTGTGAGCTGTTTGGGTTTCTTTTGGACTGGCACTCTGTTGAACTGCCTTGGGAGAACATGGGCAGGAGTGCAGGGGGATTTGAGTGTTATCTGGGGCTCCAGACTGGGCCACCGAGCCAGACGGAACTGCCAGTGTTTGGTGCTGGGCTATATGGAGCCATTGTGGGAGAACTGCCCTGGCAAGCTCCAACCTTAGGGTTGCATAACAAGCATCGGGCAAGAGCGAGTAATCTAGTGACTGAACAGCCTAAAGGCAGGGACTGAGACGCCTTGCAGCCTTAGCCCTCAGGGGCATAGGGTGAGACTGGTTTTGGCACAGTGGGTAAGTGGATAGCCACTTAAGGAGTGATCCCAGTCACTGCGCTTTCCTGGGAAAGCTTCTGCTTAGCCCAGGTTAGCAATTTAAAGTGTCTTCTAAGCAGGCTGAGGAGGATTTAAGCTCTCCACCCTGCAGGGTTTGAGAAATCATTAGAAACACAGGGTCACTCCCTATAAAGATCCCTATAAAGAGTGATTCTGCCAGGGTCTGATCTGGGAGAGATACCTCCCCAACTCAGAGGACAGTCATAGGCAACAGTGAAAAATAAACATGAGGCAGAATCAAAAGAAAAACTCTGGCAATATGAATAGAGTAGATCAACTCCCCCAAGGAATGGCAAGGTAGATGAAGCACAAGATCCCTTGCATAAGCAAATGGCTGAGATGTCAGAAATTAAATTCAGAGTCTGGATAGCAACTAAGATCAGCGCAATGGAGGAAAAGATGGAATTAGAATTTCAAGCAGTAATCCAAAAGATGACCCAAAAGATGTCTCAAGAACTGAACAAGTTCAAAGAGAAAATGACCAAAGATATTGACA
>CAUYON010004671.1:0-25014 GCA_963573935.1 Arctocebus calabarensis | reverse complement strand
ATCAATGTCTTTATATAGTGATCAAGAAAATGCCATGAAGGCTATCTGTAATAGTACGATCAAAATATTTCTGATTGTATATGAAGCACATTGTGCCCTATGATTGCACCAATGTACACAATTATGATTCAATAAAATTATTTAAAAAAAAAGGAGCAAATGAAAGTTAAAGGGCTCAATCAGATTCGACCAGCTGTGTGGGGCACCCATAGCTTCAGATACCAGGTCAGTTCTCTTTCTACATAGGCTTCTCTGCCAGAGCCCCAGGCGCCGCATAACACTCTCGGGAGGATCAAACCTTCCTAGCAATTCCCTGTGCTCTGACTCACTCTTTCACCCAGATGCTAGAAAGAATGTGTGCTGTTCAGAAGATCAGAGCCAACTGTTCCTAACTTCCCTTTACCCACACAGCCTCAGGCGGAGAAAAACACCTAATGAATCCAGGCACATTATGAGTTCCTTCATGCTGACTCAAAACGCTCCTTGACTCCTACCAGGGCTGAGAATAGACCAAACCAAGAATTCCCTGGACCCTGACCTCCAAAGACATAATAAAAACTTGATCAATGTGAACTTGCAGTGAGTTATAGCTCTCCAGTGTGCCATGAGATATGAAGAGATACACCCAGGGGCCCCACAGTATGTTATTCTGTACAAGGCAGAACTGGCAGAAAAAGGGTTTCTGGAGTCCTCCAAAGGGTGTGAAATTGCCTGTCCTCTCCTCTCCCCGCAACCCAGCTGAACTCCCAACTCAGAGCCCCACCAGAATATCATGAACTTCCAGGACTTGGGGCTATGCAGTCTTTATGTGTTAAAATATAAATGATGAAACAAAATGATGAAAATGAACACTTTACTAAGGAAGAAGTGCTCAGGGGGAGAGAGAGAATAAGTTGGTTAATAAGATAATAAGAGAGAACGGCCAAGTGAGGTGGCTCACGCCAGTAATCCTACTACTCTGGGAGACCGAGGCAAGTGGATTGCCTGAGCTCACCAGTTTGAGTTCAAGACTAGCCTGAGCTAGAGACCCTGCCTCTGAAAATAGCTGGGCATTGTGGTGGGCACCTATAGTCCCAGCTACTCGGGAAGCTGAGGCAAGAGAATCACTTGAGCCCAGGAGTCTGAGGTTGCTATGAGCTATGACCACACACCACTCTACTGAAGGTAACAAAGTGAGACTCTGATTCCAAAAAAAAAGAGAGAGATAATGCTTGAGCAAAAGAAAAGGATGCTGGGGGGAGAAGAAGGTATTATCCGTATTATCCACAAATACCTTCTATATACCACCCACAATTCAGGTCTAAAAAGTGAAGTGTTCAAGCCCAGCTCTGAGATCCCAGCCCGCCCATGTCCACATCCTGGCACACAATCACTTGGACAAGTTGTGTAGCCTCTCTGTCCCTTGGAGGTAACATAGACCCTCACCCACAGGGCTGTCAGAAAGACAGAATGAATCCGTATGTGTTGAGCCCTTACATTACAGCGGAGCCTGGCGTGGCAAGCACTACAGAGGAACTTTCTATTATCCATAAGGTTTCTCATTTCATCTCTCCATCTCATTTTGATCTTATGAAGTGGGCAGGGTCCAAGGTTTTTAGTTGGAGAAATTGAGGCACAGATTGTTTATTTGGGTTACATGGGTAGGAAATGGAGATGTGAGAATTCAAACTCAGGTTCAGTTGACTCCAGGGCAATTGGCTGCATAGCACGGATTCACAAAGGTGATAGGAGAGGGCCAGAGAACCTTTCGAAGGAGTCAACAGAATGAGCCAGGGAATGGCTCTCAGAGTGAAGGCTGGAAGGGCAAGCAGACTATTTACAGGTGGACCAAGGGCTAGAGGGATACGTATTCCTAAAAACAGATTATTTTCCCTTTAAATCAGGACAGAGCTGCTCTGGAACCTAGTAAGCTGGTGTCTTTACAGAGTGTCTTGGAGATATATGTGGATACACGTCCCACTTGGGTGCCAGCAGACTGCATTGCTCCTGTGTTATTTATGCTCTACTCTGCCCCAAACATAGTGAGCACTTCATAAATGGCTATAGGTATCCTTACCTACTAGTATATGTTGGCACAAGGTTAAATGTATGTGTATAGTCTAGCATTCCCCAAAGTTTGCTCTATTTTATTTAAAAAAATAAAATATAGGCCAGGCGCGGTGGCTCATGCCTGTAATCCTAGCACTCTGGGAGGCTAAGGTGGGTGGATTGCTTGAGCTCATGAGTTTGAGACCAGCCTTAACAGAAAATTGAGATTTTGTCTCTATTAAAAATAGAAAAACTGAGGCAAGAGGATCACTTGAGCCCAGGTTGGAGGCTATGACACCGAGGCACTCTACTGAGGGTGACAGTTTGAGACTCTGTCTCAAAAAAAAAAAAAAGAAAGAAAATAATATGAAAAATTAAATAAAATGTCATTTACATTAGCCCTTTCCAAGAAAGTTCCTGGTATATATCACATTGTAATGACTCTGAGAAATTCTAGAGTAAAGAACCCTGCTTACCTTAAATGTGGTGTTTCTCAAACCTACGTAGCCACAGAACCCTCTTCTACAAAACAGAAACTTTGGGGGATGCTGAAATTACCTGATTAAACTTGGACAGCCCTTCAAGGGAGGAATTATTATTCCCACTTTCCTGATGAGCATAGGGAAGCAAATCCAATAGGTGGTGGAACCCAGTTAGCTGCCAATGCCTCTGTCTCTGGAACAAGGTCCAAGCTAAGTTCACTAACTTTACCCATAAACTTAAGGGAACAAGTCACTGTCACTTGTCATAAATGGTGTAAGTGCACACCTGCCTGAAGCTGAGGAATAGACCGGCAGCTGACCTCCAGTGGCACTGGGGGTTAGTTCCAGCGATGGGACTAGGGAGAACCTGTTATTTCAGAAATTAGTAGCTCAAACAATCTCAGTCCATCATCTTTACAACTGTTTGTACACACTTCACCCGACTAATGCAAAAAATCTGGCCATTAGGTAAAATCACTCTTATTAAAACAATTGCTCTGCAACTCCTTCTTCCATAGAAAATAACAGTGGAGGCAGACATGCTTGAGGATTGGAACATAGCAATGCTCTCTCCACTAGCAACCCCCTTGAGCATTTCCCTGGCATGTCTGAGTGTCAGACAGACACATCCCTGTCCACTACATCTGCCAAATGCCTCCTCGGGTGGTGTCCTAGCCATTTTGCCAATGAGCACTAGCTGTGCCCAGGGAGGGGAGCTTGGACCAGGTGAGAAGGTCAGTACAGTCCTTGGCCAGCAGCCCCAGCCTCCAGCCCCTCTGCCAGAAACTCAGATCATGTCTCTTAAGTAATTTCTAGGGTACTACTAGTTCCTAGTAATATAGAAACTAGGTTGGTAAGGCAGTCCCAGTTAAGAGGACACAGGAGAGCATTTGGGAACAATTACCAGATGCAGATAGGCATCTTGCCCTAGAAATGACCATCAAGTTAAGCCCTTTATTGCTGAAAGGCCCTGCTGCAGGGCAGGGAGCAGGAGGGCAAGGGAATGAGAATCAGGGTAAGGGGGGGGGGGTCTTAGAAAGTGTTTCCTTGCCAAGTTTCCTCCATGGGGTTTATATATTCCCCTGAATTTTCAGACATAACTCATGTAACAAGTTTAAAGCAAAATAGCATATATAAAAGAATAGTGGTTGCTGTTCCCCAAGTCATGTCAATCCAGTCACAAATTCATTGTCCACTTCCAGAGTGTCATGCCCTGTGCTAGGTACCACAGGGTACAGTGATAAATAAAGAAGAAGACAGGTCAGAACTGAACAGTTGTTTTTAAACTATATTCTTCAGGTTCCTCACTGGTGCCTAAGGGGCCCAGATGGGGCACTGGTGTGGTGAGGGTGAAGGTGTGGGGTCTTCTCTGTGTACCTGCCCTCTCCTTCTTTCTCTTCTTGTCCCCACCAACTTCAGCAGCTCGGTTTTGATCTGTTCTGTGTGTTTCCCGCAGGGAGAGCTGTTGGAGGACTATGTCTACAAAGCCTTTGGGAATTTCTGAAGGTACTTTCCTCAGAAGTGGTATGGGAACAAGACTTTTATTAAGCATGCAAAGACAGATGTCAATACTGATTGCCCTAATGGGTTCTGGCAGAGGATACACACGTACAGTTAATTGTTTGTTGAGAGCTTTCAAGCAAGCACAAGCGCTGGCCAGACCTGGCACTTCCTCAAGCTCCTACTTGCTCCCTTTGACAATTTGCTGTGGCAGCTGCTGGGATAAGCCCCGGAGCACCTTGAGGTCTGTAGCTTTTCACGCCAACATCTCCTTGGAGAGTGCCTTCCGGGCCTTGTGCATAGGGAATGAAGAAAGTTCTCAGATGCTTTGCCCTCAGACATGTCTAGGGAGGTTTACAGCCTGGTATGTTCTGGAACCTGGATTGCTGTACAGACATGTGCAAGAAGTACCAGGACAATCTATCCTGATGCTGCTTCTCCTTGGGCTTGTGGTGTTCATAGGCCAAAGGAAGCACATAGAAGTGCTGGGGATCCATGGATGAGTGCAAAGTTCAATTCCAGGCCCCACCACTACCCTGCTTGTGACCTTGGGCAGGCAACTCCTCTCTTTAAGGCTGTATTTTCTCTTCTGGACGCCAGGAGACAGGGATTGTTCTTATCTCATGGGGTGGAGGGGTTAAATTATCCATATAAAGTAATAAGCACATGGTAATTGCCTGATTTTATCTTTGCCATTTTTAGTAGTATTATCGACATATCTTAAGAACAATTCAACAAAGCTGAAGGAAATGTCCAATAACAGCAATAGCTCATTTATTGGTTTTGATCTGGATGTAATGCTTATCAGAATGAAAACTAAAGCAGACGGAAGGAACTGTTTTGTTGATGGGAATTTTCAAGTGTCTGAAGAACAGCATGAAGAATTTTTTTTCAGATGCTAAAATGCCAAGAAACTTCTCTCCTTAGAGAAATCTGCCAGATGGAAGCGCTTTTCAAAGGAATTTCAAAATCTATATATGTAGCACAAACAGGGTCATGTGTAACCCTGTACCAGTTGTCATCACATTCTTGATGGCCCCTAAGGCCCAGTCAGCCTGAGTTCCGCTGATATTTTACTAGCTACAGGAATTGCATTCAGAACACGTTTTGAAGGAAAACATCACAAGCTTATCTTTCTGGGGGCCAAGGCAGCAATCAAAGTATCAGCTCACAACTCTCGTGTTATATCCCTCTCATGTGAGCACATTCCTCTCTGCAACCTACTTGCTCCTGGAGGAGTTTCAGGAAGAAGCCCGAGCTCTCATTCCCACTACGCCCTGTGAACTCAGCACACCTGTAACTTCACAGCTGCCTGCAGTTTGCCTCAGTAATGCAAATATTTGTGTTGGCTGCTCCACACAAGATGGAAATGGCAGAGAAATGCGGTAGTTACTTCTGGTACCAAAAATAAAGTTACAAGCCTGTGAAAATGAATCACTGTGACTTAATGAAATGTGAGGCTTAGATGTGTGCTTGTTAAGAAAACTGAGGTTGGATGCTCCCTTTAAATGGAAGGAAAAGGGGAGAGATGAATGAATAAATGAATTATCATTCATTTAAAATATTTGCCATGGGTGGGAATTTGCTACTGAAGAGACTTCAGAAATTTAGAAGAATAATTAAGGACTAAAGGTGAGGAATCTTAACAGGCTGACTGTTTTACACACACCAGCCAGCCCCCTTGTTCTCTACCATCAAATGCCTGCCCCTCTTCTGGGGGCATAGTACAGCTGGATCTGAAACCAGCTCTGTTATTTAAGTTGCTATACCTGTTTCCTCATCTATAAAATGAAGATGGTCGTCACAGTACCAAAGTCACAGCATTAGCGTTAACATGTGTTCAAAATATTCAGATTGGAGTATGGCACATTCCTATATAAATATTTGCTACTACAACTACTATAATATTATTATCACAATTGTCATTGATGCTCCTGGTACATCCCTGTTTCTCCAGGATGCCTTCAATCCCTGCATCAGCAACATTGGTGGGAACATTTTAAGGCCAGCGATGTTCTCTCTTGAAGGTGATACAGTATCTTCTTAACTACTGATGCATATTAACATTTCAGAAAGATTAAAAGTCACCTTGAAAGGTGGAGAGTAGAGGCTCTGTGAGGCTAGGATGGAAAGTACAGTGTGTTAAATGGAGAGGAGAGTTTGTCTTGTGGCAAGGGGTACCCAAGGGGTGAACGTGTTGAAGGGCCATGCTTCTCAACTGGGGGTGATTTTGTCCCCTCTTCCAAGAGGACACTTGGCAATGTCTGAAGACATTTTTGTTATCACAGTTTGGCAAAAGGGGTATTACTGGTATCTGGCAGTAAAAGCCAGGATGCAGCTAACCATGTTACAGCGCCCAGGACAGACCCTCACAGCAAAGGGCTATCCTGCCCCACAACTTTGTCAGTAGTGCCAAAGTTTAGAAACCCCGTGTGACGGTAAGCCCAGGGTGAAAAGGATGAAAATCACCTTGGTCCACTGGAACTTCTACTTTAGGGTGGGTATACTGTGAACTTCCAGCTACCCAAGGGCAAATGTAGTTTCCAAAGGTGCCTGACTTACTTCTGTAAGGATTTATGTGGGGTGCTATTCCTGCAATGCAGCAGTGATTTATTAGAGAGCACTCCTGAATCCTGGAGACAGAAGGCCAAGGATCTGGTGTGGTCCCCAAGCACCCATATAGCTGTCATTTCAACACTGACCAGGAGGCTATCGCCTTGGTTCACTCTTTGAAGTATCTACACCTGCTAGGCTCTGAGCCTTCAGAGATAGTTCTTCAAACTTAATCTATCTAAAATATGTCCAATTTATTCTTTTTTTTTTTTTGACACAGGGCCTCAAGTTATCCCCCTGGGTAGAGTGCCGTGACATCACAGCTCACAGCAACCCCTAATTCCTAGGCTCAAGTGAGTCTCCTGCCTCCTCTTCCCAAGTAGCTGGGACTACAGGTGCCTGCCACAACGCCTGGCCATTTTTTGGTCGCAGCTGTCATTGTTGTTTGGCGGGCTGGACTGGATTCGAACCCGCCAGCTCAGGTGTACATGGCTGACCCCTTAGCTGCTTGAGCCACAGGCGCTGAGCCTAAACTATGCCCAATTTATTCTTTTCCTCTCCCTTTGATCCAAGCTTCTGCCTCCAGTCTTCCCCATCCCGGTCCAAGTGTTGACCAACTGCCCTCTTCCCAAACTAGAAACCCAGGTGACATCCTCCACTTCTCCAACCTTCCCCATCCATTCAGTCTGCAGGCAGAACCGCTGGCTGCTCCCTCTTACACTCACCGTGAACACTTCCTTTCTGTCTGTTGCCTCTCCCTTCACCTGACCACAGTGAACAACTTCCTCAATCGCCTCCCCATTTTTATTCCTGCCAATTTCTAATTAATTTTACACACAATGGTCTGAGTAACCATTTTGAAAAAAAATAATTAAAGGCTATCGCTCTTGACATCCTTTGGTGGCTTCCTACTAATACTTCAAATAAAATTCAGACCCTTGACCATGGCCTGGAAAAAGCCCCTACAGCAGGGGATCTCACAGAGTGGTTCTCCAGACCTGCAGCATCATCTGGAACTTGTTAAAAATACACTTTCTCAGAAACTGAGAAACTGCTAGATCAGAAACTCCTGCGGTGGGGTGGCCATCTGTGTTAGCAAGCTCGACCGGATGAGTCCACACGTGCTGGGGTCCAGGAACCCCTGCTTTATGTGCTGTGGCTCTTGCCTACCCCCACCCCATTTCGTCCCACTCTTCTACCTGATCACACTCCAGCCAAGGGGGCATCTTTCCAATGTGAGCATGTCAAGGTCTCTTCTACCTCAGATCCTCGGGCTGAAACACATTTCCCATCTCTCTTTGCTTAAGATGCCTGCTCTGACTTTTTCTAATGTACTCTTCTGACCCCAGCCTATTCTCTGTGGCTACAACCTAATGGTTTTCTTCACAGCACTCTCCATCACTAGTTGAATTCTATCTTTATTCTCTAGCTTACTTCTTGTTCTCTGGTCCCTTCACTGGTTCATAACCTCTCCCAGGCCCAGGCATATGTCTGTTGTACACATAAGAGGAACTACAACAGTTGGTACATAGTAGATGATCAACAAATCAAAGCCAGGACTGGATTAACACCCCAAGCAATTCCAGTTGAGGGGTGCTGCCCTGCCCCCCCCCCCACCCTGAGCTGGACTGAGGCAGATATAGCCACGTGATCTCCACAGTCTTTCCCCTGTAAGCTTCTATATGACTTCAGAATTTTTCAAGACCTTCCCACTCTAAGCATCTACTTAATAAAATAAAGTTTAAAAGTCAGGATTATTACTTGGAATGGAGCAGAAGTACCTCAATTTCCTAAACCATACTTTAATAAATTTAATTGCTAATATTGTTTACATGCCAAAAACTGCTAACAGTTCATAAGCATTAGTTCCTACAGAGAGTAACTGGCAGAGAGGGGATCTGAAGCCAGGTGTTTGACTGTGAACTCTGCCCTCAGGAGAGAATCCTTTCACCACAGTGGGAAAACACATGTTAGAAGTCAGCAGTGAGCCTGAGTGCAGAGCCCTTCAGAGGGTGCACTGGACTGAAAGTTTGTGTTCTCTCAAAATTCCTATGTTGATATCTAAACCTCAAGATGGGACTAGGTGGCTCGGCATCTGTGGCTCAAGTGGCTAAGGCGCCAGCCACATACACCTGAGCTGGCGGGTTCAAATTCAGCCTGGGGTCCACCAAACAACAATGATGGCTGCAACCAAAAAATAGCAGGGCGTTGTGGCAGGTGCCTATAGTCCCAGCTACTTGAGAGGCAGAGGCAGGAGAATCCCTTGAGCCCAGGGTTGGAAGTTGCTGTGAGCTGTGATGCCATTGCACTCTACCCAGGGCAACAGTTTAAGACTCTGTCTCAAAAAAAAAAAAGTCACCGGAGAGCTCCTGTCCTCACCTGAACCTGACCCTGCCAGCCCATAGTCTTGGTCTTTACAGCCTCCAGAACTGAAAGGAATAAGTGTGTTGTTAATAAGCCACGCAGTCCATGTTATGTTGTTAAGTAGCCGGAACAGACTAAGTCAGAGGAAATCTGGAGGAATTCTGAGCCTTGAGTTGGCCAAGCAATAAAGTGGGGGGAAAAGGGAATGAACTTCTCCCTCATGCTTCCCACTTTCTTAGAAGAGGTCTTATGGGAAGAGGAGACCTATAAATGCTTCTCACCTCAGGAAATTCTTTAACGAATATCTTTTTAAGATACTGGCAGCATATCAGATCTCAGTAAAGTTTATTCATATAAATGAAGAGTGGGGTGTGGTAGGCAGTGCTTAAAGGGTCTCCTGAGGAAAGGGACAGAGCTTTTCGAGTTATTTTCATGCAGTTGATAAACTGATTCACCTCTCCTGGGTCAATAATCCCTTCATATAATGAGTTATGTTATTGTTAAAAGAATGCTGTTCATGTGCAAAATGTGATAGAGAAAATGTTTGGAAACCATTGATATAAATCATTCAAGTATTTTAATGAAAGTGAGTGTTTACACAAAATATCCTCTCTGAGTGTGATCCAAAAATAATAGAAATAGTTCTCAGTATGCAATAAAGGGAAATCTGTGTGGAGGTGTAATTTAAAGCATAGCCCTTATACTTCCTGGCAACTGACTGATGTCACATATGGGATTGGAACTTTCCCGATGGGCCCAGGATTCAGCTTGAAGGTATCATGTGTTTAGTTAAGTACAAAAGTAATTTCAAATTTGGGGTATGGTTTCTTTTAGAAAAGATTAATTTTACTTAAATTGATTTGGGGAGGAAGTGCTGAAAGCAAATCAGATGGTTCTGCTCCAATATTTTAGCCAGAAATAGAAGCCGAAATCTTATATAATTCACAAAATTGAGCTTGACATGGTGCCATGCCTCTATAAGTCTGTATGGAAAGCACACAGAATTCTCAGTACAGACATGTGCTCATTTCACATCAGATATAATGCCTTTACATGAGAGTTCCTGAAAGTATTATCCCCATGTGAGCAGCATTAGAATCCCCTCAGAGGCTTAATAAAAAGCCAAATTTGGGTCCCACCCAGAACTAATGAATCAAGCTCTAAGGGCAGAGCTCTGGAATCTAAAATTTTTAATAAATTTCCTAGAGAATTCCTATTTGGAATCACTTGTTTTTGGTGGAATCTGAGCAAATAAACAAGGAAAAATCCCATTATCATATGCAGGAGTAGGTAATTCTTGAACCTTATCAAGGCTTAATAAGAAATACAGGCAACAACCACACAGTAGGTCCCTTGGCTATCAGGAGTGTCCTAGAGTGCAAACAGGGGCATTTCAAACACTTGCATATACATATTTGGAGGAAAGCAAAATAAGTGTAACATAGCAGTACCTGACTTCCATGTTTCAAAATCTGGCAAAATTGTAAAAGTTGGCAAAAGCATCAACGTAAAATTGTCCACCTTTATTTTGCCAATAGAGGCAATTTTAAAAGGTTCACTAATTCTATCATTTCAAAAAAGAAGGAGCTTTTCTCGTTTTTTGAGACAGAGTCTCACTCTGTCACCCTGGGGGGAGTGTCGTGGCATCACAGTTCATAGCAACCTCAAACTCCTGGGCTCAAGCAATTCTGTCACCTCTGCCTCCCAAGTAGCTGGGACTACAGGCGCCCGGCTGGCTATTTTTTTACTGACCAGGTCTCACTCTTGCTCAGGCTGGTCTCGAACTCCTGAGCTCAAGCAATCCAGCTCCCTCAGTCTCCCAGAGTGCAAGGATTACAGGGTGTGAGCCACTGTGCCGGGCAAGAAAGGGTATTTTTAATACAACAGGAAAAAAGCAGGAAAGATATAATCTCAGAATAAAGGAGAATTCTTTATATGGAATAAACGTAGAAGTAAAGATGAGGCATTTGATGTGGGGTCCTGTTTTCCTCATTCTGGTTTGTCACAGAGCAGCACTGAAACACAGATACTTGGACGTTCTCAGGGAGTAGAAAGGCCCACATTTCATAATGACAAAAGTCAACTCAGCTCTGTCCCTTGCTAGCTGTGTGATGCGGGCATCTCTCACATAACCTATTTTCCAGGTTTCCTTATCTACAAAATAAGAATAATTGTCATCATGACTATTAATTATCTCACATGGACTGATCAACTGTTAAATAGAAGGGACTCAGTACATGTCCTCCTCTGGTTTCTCCATCTGGACCTATCATCTACAGAGGACATTTTTGGACTTGAGACAGACCTGAGTTGAGACAAAGAGTAATTTGAGATAAAAATGAGGAAAAAGGGTTACTTATTCAGTTGTACCCCAGCATTTTATTTTTAGCTTTTTTTCTCTAGCTTTAGATCTTGACAGGGTTTCACATGAGACAGATCCTTGGGAACTGACCCTTGTGACTATCTCAAATAGCAGTTCAACACCTAGTTTATCACAAAATGTACAAGATACATGTAAATCCTTGCCACATGAGTTCAAAAATGCTTTCCAGATCCCTCCTGCTTTCTCTAAGTAAATATAGGCCTGATGAGTATTATAGGGTACAGAGGGGTCTGTGTATAGGAAAAAGAGAGAGAGAGACTGTGTGCGTGCGTGTTGTGCAGGATGAGGAGGATTGCTCTGTTGCACAACTCCACGGGTATCATTCATACCACATTCTCTGAGAATGATGTCCATTGTTAATTGTGCCCTCGTGTCCCAAGGAGTTGTGCAGCATGGTGGACCTGTGTGGAGTGAGGCACATAGATAAATATTCTACAGACAGAGCTCACACATGGCCCTCTAAGAAATTCAATAAAATAATTTTATAGCTAACATTTGTTGAATGCTTATGCATCATGCATTGTGCTAAGTCCTTTAAAGGTATTGCCACATATTATCCCTCTTAACAACCCTATGATTATCATCTCCATTTTCTATATAAGGAAACCAAGTCTCAAGTGTCTACTTACTCAGAATTACCCAGCTAGTTCATGGCAGACGCAGGATTTGAATCTGGATCTGTGGAAATCCAGACTCCAAACTCTACACTGCTTTGCTAAACCACCCCTCTAAGAAGAAAAAAGTAGATATCAGAGATCTTATTTAACATTCATCAGGGTTCAAGGAGGGTTGTTTTTACTTCTTTCCTTCTTCTTAAACGGTGGTTGGCCAGGTCTGGCTTATATATTACCTCTGTGTAGGTAGAAAACAAAAGCTTTTTGGAATATTCATCTCCATCATTATTCATCTCCCTCTAGAAATCTGTTTTATATGTGCTAGGGCAAGGGGCTGTCCATATTTGAGGTTCTCCCAGATTAATTGGTCATTGTATTTCCTAAAGAGATGACCTCCCTTCATCAAGAAATAATCACACATGCCCTCCTGAACTGTACAGAAAGCAGTAGCCAAATATCCTGTCATCAAGCCTCCTTCAAGATAATGCTGGTGAGTGGTTATTTTGGAAGTAGCTCTCATCTGTCATGTAATGTGGCTTTGCGAAGGCTCACTTTATTAGCTACCACCAAGAGCTAATAAAACATGTCAGGAAGTCTCTGTAAGCTGTGAAAACATTTTCAAAGGTCACTGCCAACACTCCAGACTTCAATGACTTTTTGAAGGAAAAGAAAACAAAAGCAAAGGGCTAGAAGTTCTAAAACATAGAAGTACTACCAAAGGAAGTGATCCCAAATGGGCTATAAAGGCCAACAAATCCATAGGACACTAGCTGTTGGATAAACTGTGTCCAGAAGTCTTGTTGAAGAAAAGGTCCAAAAGCCACAAAATGGTGGTGGGGATGGTGGCAAGGAAGGAAAGACAGACATCTGAGGCATGACCTCAATCAGATGAAAACACTTTATTTCTCTTGGTTACTTAGATTTAGTGCATGGAGCACATAAGTCACACATATTTATCCTATGTGGACTATGAAGGACTCCTTTACAAACACCTTCATAGGACAGCACCTACGAAGGACTCCTTTATAAACAATGGTATAGGTAACAGAGAAGTAATTAAATTTAGATTAACCATAGCATATCAGACATTGTTTTAAATAAATGATTTGATTATAGAAGTAAACATTTTTTCTTCTTCTTCTTCTTCTTTTTTTTTTTAACAGGGTTTTGCTCTGTGGGCCTAGGCTAGAATATAGTAGTATCATCATAGCTCACTGCAACCTCAAACTGTTCCTACTTCAGCCTTCCAAGTAGCTGGGACAACTGGCATGTGCCACAACACCTAGCTAATTTTTCTATTTTTAGTCAAGACAGGGTCTTGTTCTTGCTCAGGCTTGTCTTGAAATCATGACTTCAAGAGATCCTCCAGCCCTGCTTCCCAGAGTGCTATGATTACAGGTGTGAGTGGCTATAAACATACTTTTTACTGAAAAGTAGTGGAACATAAAAAATGAGAATCATGTCAGCTTATAAGCTGGAAGTATAGGTTGATGCCCTCTGTGTGTTTCATGTGTAAAGAGTCATGCTTTGACATTGAGATGTTTCAAGACAAGTGGCTGTGTTCTATTAGATTGGAAATATTAATATTATTGGATTGGAAATATTAATAATCATTGAGATTTCCATTTACTATTGATGAGAAGTCTGGGCACAAAAGAGTCAATAACATTTTTATCTTGGCTTAGGATAAAATACTTAGACATGACATCTGTACTTTGTACAAGGAACACTCGAAGGGTGGATGAGACATGCTTTTGATGTACTCAGAGGTAGAGAAGAGGTCATCTGTGTCATCATTAAGTCAGAATGTCATGTTATAGAAGCATCAAAAAGCACAAGACTATTGAATGGGGGAGATACTGATCAAAGGATACAAAATTTCAGTTAGGCAAGAGGAATGTGTGGAGATCTATTATACAGGATGGTGACCACAGTTAATAATAACATATTATGTACTCGAAAAATGCTAAAATAGAAGATCTTAAATATTCTCACCGCACACATGCAAAAGAAACGTGAAAGGTGGTAGATATATTAATTAGCTTGATTTAATCATTTCACATGTATCAAACCATCATATTGCATACCACAAATACATATCATTTTTATTTGTCAATTAAATAATAAACAAAAAAAATTTTTTTTTAAAGAGCATTGACGGGTTGTTGTGCCCCAGACAGAGAGAGGCAGGTTCTGTCCTGCTTTGGAACAGATGCTGGTCTGTCAAGGGCACAGATTGTACTTAGCTGTTTTTAAGAATCTACTGCAGGCTTCAATAGGGACTGAATGTGATTCAATTCCTAAATATTACAAAGCTCAGTAACCTTTCCAACAGGAGATGCCATAGGGGTGGGTGAGCTGTGCCTTCATCTTGTGTTTCTCTGTCTTCTTCTTGTGCTATTTATTAAGAAAGGCCACATAGAGAGTAACAAGAGCCAGGGCCTTGGAGCCCAGCTGAGCAGGGCTGAGTCAGGCGTGGCCTGCTTCTACCTACAGACTCATTCTGCTTTTTCTCTCAGTGGAGATAACAATAGGACTAGTCTCAAGGAACACTCGAAGGGTGGATGAGACATGCTTTTGATGTACTCAGCAAGGAGCCTGGCACCTAGAAGACATTCCAAAAAACGAGGAATTCACAACTATTGTTGTTCTGGTTGGGAGTTTTGAACAGGGGTCCTGTGTCCTTTTTTAGATCATGAGCACAACAAGGGGCCTGGGCACCCAAAGGGGAGAATAGGCTCTAGAAATATTCAAGAATGAATTAATTTGGTTGAATTTATTTCACTTTACTTTCCTGTTACATTTGCTCTCTATATTTTTTCCTTCTCCAAAATAGTACACCACATTTTCTCTTGCTTCAAACAGATGTATCATTGACAGTAGGCTGATTCTCATACATTTTTACTTGTTCTAGAAATATTTATATTTTTGATATTCCTCCCCTTCCTCTTTTCATAGCTTCTCTTCCTGAGGGAACTGTTCTTTTCTCAGTGATTTGGGGTTCTGCCAACTTTGCCAACCTGTTATCCACCCTCCTCAATTTGCATATACCTAGAAACATCATTTGCCTCTAAGGTTACCTACTTTCTAATACATCCTCTTCCTGCCCAGGTTAGTCAGAGGTAATTTCTGTTACTTACAACCTAAGAGCCTTGTGTGTGTGTGTGTGTATGTGTATATATATATACAAAAAATTTAATATATATCTCATTTTCTCTTCCTTTCTACATCGTGTATGGTTTCTCATATTTCTCCTTGACCATCTACCACCAAATTTAGTCTCTTTCCCCACCGAACATGTTAGAATTTACTCCACTCTGTAAATGAGTAAGATATCACCACTCTTGTAACTGGCACTCCATGAAATTCAGTTACCCTCATGGCAGTCTGGTTTTTTGCTGAGTAAAATGTTAATATTAGCATCCTAAATGCTCTAAAACTTAGCTATCACAATCTTTTTTTTTTTTAATAGAGACAGAGTCTCACTTTATCGCCCTTGGTAGAGTGCCATGGTGTCACACAGCTCACAGCAACCTCCAACTCCTGGGCTTAAGCGATTCTCTTGCCTCATCCTCTGCCACCCAAATAGCTGGGACTACAGGTGCCCCCCACAACGCCCAGCTATTTTTTTGCTGCAGTTTGGCTGGGGCTGTGTTTGAACCTGCCACCCATGGTATATGGGGCCAGCACCCTACCTACTAGGCTATGGATGCCACTCAGCTATCACAATCTTAAAATGGTAATGCATGGGCTCAGCGCCTGTGGCTCAACGGGCTAAGGCGCCAGCCACGTACATCTGACCTGGCGGGTTCGGATCCAGCCCAGCCCACAACAACAATGATGGCTGCAACAACAACAACAAAAAAAAATGGTAATGCATGAAAAGAAGTCACTGTCATCAGCTTTAACTTTCTTCATTTTGCAGTGAGGAAAAAAGAGGCGAGACTTTTGATATTTGTGTAGGGCCAACCACCAGAAAAAGGACATATTAGAATATTGCCTCTTGATGCTCAGTAAGAAGGTTTCATCATCTTATTGAGGGTCTTATAAGGAAATAATATTATGAACCCACTCTAAACAAATTTTCTTTTTTCTTTGTAAGTAGAAAAGGCTGTTGTCAGTAACAGCTGTCTTGTAATAAAAGACATCTAAGAATTTTTCAATAAAAAGAAGTTAGGGAAGAAAGAAATGCAGGAAGAAGGGATAAAAGTTTGCTTTGGAGGATTTCACAGCTCATAGCAAGAGTTAACACCAACAACATCCATCACCTAGGTAACCTGGGGCAAGTTATCTAACCTCTTAGAACCTAAGTTTGCCTATTTCATAAAAACAAAGATAATTCCCCCCTTACAGTTGTTGCTCAGATTTAAAGATCACAGTGAAGGGCAGCGCCTGTGGCTCACTAGGTGGGGCACTGACCCCATGTACCCAGGGTGGTGGGTTCGAACTTGGCCCAGCCAAATGGAAAAAAATAGTCGGGCGTTCTGTAATCCCAGCTACTTGGGAGGCTGAGGCAAGAGAATTGCCTAAGCCCAGGAGTTGGAGGTTGCTGTGAGCTGTGATGCCACCGCACTCTACCGAGGACAATAAAATGAGACTCTTAGGAAAAAAAAAAAAAAAGATCATAGTGAACACAAAGCATTTCCCATAGAGTTGAGCAGAGTGCAGGTATGCACAATAAATGTTAGGTCTTTCACTCCCTCTTCATGGGAAATCTCAAACCAGGGCCACCATGTGATCTAATTTGGAAGTCGTGATCTGGCCTAGAAGAGCTGAGTCGAAAAATAAGCAGTGTGCGACGTACCAACTACTACAGACGGGATGAGTGGGGTCCCAACACATCAGAGAGGCAGAAAGCACCTTTGAAGTAGAAATACCAACTATGTAACACTGCCAAATTTTTCTACAATAAATAATCACAAACAATTATTAAACACTGTGATATCTTTTAAAGTTATATATAATCTGAATCAACTAAAAGAGTCACCTGGGACTATTGTGGCAAATCATTCAAAAGGTTCATAAAATTTCTCCCACTTTTACCTCTAGATCCCTACATCTCTTGCTGCTAGTGGGTTGAACTATATGTAATTGCTGATGCAAAATAGTGATTTCTTAGGTGACCATCTGAGTTTTGTGTGGAAAACAGACTTTCAAATATCTAAAAGATTAAGACCCAAATGGAGATCAAATAAACTATTCTGGGTTATGGAAGGAAAATTCCAAGGAAACAAAGCCCCACATGAGATCTACTATACTATGCATGGAAAATTGCATTCCTTCCCAGCTTTCTTTCATAACTCAAGATGCAAACACACAGAGCTCCCAGAAGACCCTCCAACAAAAGGGGCAAGGGTTTGATCCTAATTCCCAGCAGGGCTCTGAATTAATCTTAGGGGGGAGATGCGTTTCATCTGAAACTGCCAAGAGGCTATTACATAAAGGAGATGAAACACCTATGCCACACTGGAACACCTATGCCACTCTTTGCCTTGTTAGAAAACAGAAAATAACTGGGGAGAAGACTTTTTTTTTTTTGAGCCAGAGTCTCACATTGTTGCCCTTGATAGAGTGCCTTGGTGTCACAGTTCACACCAATCTCAAACTCTTGGGCTCAAGTGATTCTCTTACTTTAGCCTCCCAAGTAGCTGGGACTACAGGTGCCTGCCACAATGCCTGGCCAGTCTCAGAGACAGGGTATCGCTCTTGCTCAGGCTGGTCTCCAACCCATGAACTCAGGCAGTCCACCTGCCCTGGCCTCCCAGAGTGCTAGGATTATAGTCCTGGCCAAGAAGACAACTCTTGAATGGCTGTTTTAGGGTAGACACCACTGTTCCTTGACCCATGTGGCCTCGGGTCCCTTCCATTAACACAAATCTTGAAAACTAACTTGTGTGCCTCTCTGAACTCTTCCACTAATCTGAAGAACAGAGGGATCAATCTCAAACTTGAATATTTATTCCTAACCCCCTTTCCAAGCTTCAGACTGCCTTATCTGACTGCCAAGAGATCTCTACCATGATCTCTTACTAGGATCTCAAATTTAACATGTCGCCAAATGAAATCCAACCTGTGCCCCCATTCTTGTTCCTGGGTCACGTAACACGGTCAGTGCCGTCACTACTAACTCTACTTCTAAAGAGGAAGGACCTTCAAATCCGCCTCAAGTTCTGTTTTTATTCTCTCCACACATCTAAATAATTTTGCCTCAGAAGCATCCCAGGCCCAAGCAATTCTTTTGATCCTACATCCCCTGCCTTGAAGCAGGCATTTATTCTCACCTGAAGATTACAGTCACCCACCGCCTGACTGCTTGCTCTTCATTGCCCACCTCAGGGATCTCTTCCAAATTGCCCCCAGAGTCCTCAACTTCAAAAAGTGATTTTTAAATTCTTTACATTGGTTGGACATTGTCTATAACACATGTCCTTGGTATTAAATTAAATGAAAATAATACATATGAATGACTTAGTCTGTGGTAGAGAATAATGACTAACACTTATAATAATTATTAACTATATTATTAGTTGTATACATAACTCCTTTTTATTTCTTTCTTTCTTTTTTTTTTTTTTTTTTTGACACAGAGTTTCACTGTGTGCCCTCAGTAGAGTGCTGTAGCATCATAGCTCACAGTAACCTCAAACTCTTTGGCTTAAGCAATCCCCTTGCCTCTGGAGTAGCTGGGACTACAGGTGTATGACACAATGCCTAGCTAGTTTTTTCTATTTTTAGTAGAGATAGGAGTCTCACTCTTGCTCAGGCTAGTCTCTAACTGCTGAGCTCAAGGGATCCACACACCTTAGTCTCCCAAAGTGCTGAGATCAGAGGTGAGAGCCACAGCGCCAGGCCTGGATATATTAATGCTTTAAAATCGGGCCCCAACCTAACCTTATTCCTGCCACTTTCCCTATTACACTGACATCTTCTCAGTTGCATGAGCACAAAAGACCATTTTATACTTACCTACCTTTGTGTATTCTCTTTCCCCTTTGCCTGGAATGCCTGCCTGCCTCCTTTCTTCCCAAACTGCCAGGAAAACAGTAATTTGGCTCTCATGATTCAGCTCAAAAAAATCACCTCCTAGGTGATACTTTCCCCAGTATCAGGTGAAACTGAAGTTAGTCATTCCTTTCTAGGAGGAACGTTTTTCTCTCTCTATTATGGTAGCTTCCACATGATATAATGACTTTTTAATCTAAACTATGAACACCTTAAGAACAGGTGTAAAGTCACCCAGTATCTGTCACGGAGTCCAACTTGGAGAAGGTCCATTCATGGTAGATGAAAGAATGGCCAGTGGCCCTGTGTGTAATGATGCTTCTTCTGGTGTTACATTAAATGTATAAAATAATTTTTGAAAAGGGGCAGTCTTCATTCATATGCCTTCTATTCTTTCTTTGCATGTTTGTGTAGGGAGAGAATAAGATGAACTATGTATGTAGTTTAGTCTTCTGTGGAGAAGGTAGACGAGGTAGCTGAGACCTAGAGGTGCAATGTCATGGGGTTCCTTATTTCCTTTTAGTTGTGACACAAATTCTTCTACCTGCTTGAGAACTTGCATTTTGATCAATGCATGACAAGGAACAGACATCAATTCAAGCCATTTAAGTATGGCATCCCATAGTAAGCAATAAAGCACAAGGGCAGGGAAGAGCAGGAACTGTGTCTCACTCCAGTCCCTGGACCCATTCTCTTCTCTTTTGCGATCTGTAAGACTTATTCTTGCTTCATTTGACACACAGGTGAGCCTTACTAGCCTTAGCCTGGACCCCATGATTTCGCAACACTGCTTAATGACTTCCCTCTGGGCCTCAGGACAAAGGTCCTGAGAGAGCGGCTCTAGTTAGCCCAGCTTTTACTTTTGAGTGTCACAAAAGTCACACAGAACAAGTTACATACTGGTGGACCAGTCTCAGGTCACATGTACACCCAGGTCCAGTCACTTGTGAACAAGATGGTGGGAGCATGGACGGATGCCTTCTCACCTGCAGCCATGAGCCAGGATGGACGATCCCAGAAAGGTCACATACAAAACAGGTACCTCCAAAGGGATCGTCCTCCCTACTCCCAGAAACTTGGCCTGCGAGTTTCTGCCTCACCTGCCCCTTATCCCTGGCAGCTGTGCCAACCTTCTGCTCCACTAGCTTCTAAGATGCCGGATGGAGCACATCTAGATACCCAGAGTTAAATCCTCTTAATACAGTAATGAGGAATTAAAACCCTTAAAGGAACTTCAAAGCATGGAAAGCAAAATAAAAACATAGAGGTAAGCAAAAGTTAGAAACATGGCAAATGTAGCAATCTGTCTTCTACCTGATAGCAGATTGTGAAACATGAGCAACCACCAAAATCCAGGGAGCTAAACTTCATTCCATCCATTACTCCACAGACCAGGTGAGCAGTGTGGTCTCACCACCTTCCTCTGCTCCCTTCTAACAGCCAGACACATCATATGCAGGTATTTCTTTCCTAGAGAGAGCAGGGCACAGAACCTGAAGTCAGTCAGACTCAGTTCTGCCATTTACAACTGGTGACCAAGGGGGATTCATCTAACTTCTCTATGCCAGTTTCCTCATCTATAAAATGGAAATAATAAAATCAACTTTGGAGGATTTTGTGAATGTTAACTGTAATACTTATAAAGCATATATTCTTGAGTTTGGCATATAGGGAGCAGTCAATAAACACTAAGTATTAGGTCAAACCATTCACATTTTGTAGGTCAAACTGATCCAACATTATATGCTTCCCCTATCCAGAGGACCTCTATTATATTTGTGTATTTGTATATTTCTACCACGAAAATGTGAGCTCTATGAGAGCATAGACTCTGCCTTTCTTGCTTCCCACATAATGCCCGACACTGTACTACAGATAGTAGGTGTTTTATCTGTATTTTGGAATGAATGAATGTTGATAATAGTGATGATGATAAAGATATCTGTTCTAGGGCACCTATTTCTGGAGATAATTATAGGCAAATAGTGCTTTATACCATTGCTTGGTATACAGCAGGTGCACAATAACTATGTATTACACAGTAAGTAAGCAAGTACATGAATATTGAATGAATTTCAAGTCCATGTATAGGCAGTCCCCACGTTATGAATGAGACAGGTCCTCATTGAATTTGTATGGAAATTGGAACAGGTACATTTATCTATCACCTGTAAAAGCCTCTGTTCGTTAAGTTCAAATTGGATATCAGTCGGATGTTTACAACTCAGGGACTGCCTGTATAGAAAGTTCAAAGAAACCATCAAATCAATAAAAATGTCCATAAAACTCGCTTTTGGCCACTGGCATCACAAAACACCAAGCTGGTGGCCTCCATCTTCACATTTCCAGCAGGCCTTTTAGTGTGTGTGCACACTATTAGGCTATCAGGCTCATTCACTTGGGCAGGGGCCTCCCAGGAAAATGAAAGAGGCAAAGTTCTGAACTGCAGCCTGACAAGCCAGGAAAATTTAGTGTCGTCGTGTGTAGCTTCCAGAGGCCTGCTGGCTTTTGTCTGCCCAAGACAGCAAACAACTTGCAACTGTACAGCGAGACTTCGGATGGGAGAGACCTTCCCAAGGTACCGTGTGGGGCTCACGCTGCTTAACGCAGTTTTGTCCTCAGAAGCTGCTTAGTTGATTCCCTGCACCTCTTACCAAACATTCAACTTTTCCTAAAGGGAAACAGGTTAAAAGAAAAAATAGTCCTGGAAGAGAAAAAGACAAACAAAGATCTGGTACCTGGCTTTGGTGGCCAGTGGAAAAGGAGAGCCCTGGGCTTAGATGGATCAAGATGACAGAAAAAAGAACTACAGTGAAAAAGGAAAATTGAACCCAGCCGTACATGTACCTAAGTCTTTAACACTTCAAGTAATGGCCAGTTTACGTCTCTGGAGTTTAGAACTTTGAATTATTTAAACTTCAGGAACCACAGCTATGCACATATCTCCAGTTATTTACTACAGTTCGTAATGCTCAGCCCCACTCTGTGTTACCTCACAGGTCTAGGAAAGACTGAAGTACCTTGAACTTTACCAGCTGAGTTTAGGGAGGGAATAAAAAGTTGAGAGCATATTGGGGAACCATTCCCAGAAGAGGCAAAGCATGAGGCCATTTCTCATGATTCTGAAGCTGGTCTTTTCAACTGGGGCTACTGTTTACAGAAGTGTTACTATAGGATTATAATTATGGATTTTGCTTAGTTATAAAGAGAGTCTGAATCTTTCATCAAAGGAAGAGGAAGCAGCTCACTCAGAGGTGTGGAGTGAATCTTTCACACTCACCTGGCTCAGTGAATTCCAGTGGTGGGCATGGATTTAGCCTGAGTGTAAGTCCCTGTGGCATGGAGAACTTGAGCTTTTGGTGGGCAGAAGACCCAGAATGCCACCCTTCCTGCCCCTCTTCTTGGAGAGCTGGTGAGGGGGGCAAGGAAGCCCTGAGAGCCCCCTCCCCCATGCAGACTTCCTTCTGCTCCAGAGAAACTGGCCACTGTCATCTCTCCTGTAGAACATGAAACCAGGAGCTCCCAGATGTCCTGACACTGGGAAGGTGGGGAGAGGCTTCAGGGGCTGTCTCTGGCAAGACTATGGGAACCTCCGAAGGTTTACTTGCTTCCAATATTGCTTCCTCTCAATTGTCTTTTTCATTTTTTTCTCCCATTTTTGGCCCTGATCCCAAAACTTGGACTCCACATTCTTAGATAACCTCTCACACCTCAGGCACTGGGGACCCAAGACCTGGTCCTGCCTGCCTTAGCTGGTACCTCCACTAATTCTTCACCAGCATTTCTATCTCCAGAGACTTTTCTGGCCATTGAGCCTGGTTCTTGGAATACCACCAGCTCACAGATGCTCCAGGGGCCTTGCTGATCTGTGGCCAGGGTTGACACAGCAGGCTCTGTGTCAAACAAGTCTGCCTTTCTGAAAGAATGTGGTGAGCGAGGAATAGAATCTGTTGGCTTTCTATCTCATAGAAGTTGTTCGGATTAATATGTTAATAATATAGTTACTCAGCTGCTGGAAGACTGAATGTACCACTTACAAAGGGACTCGGCAAGCTCTGCAGAGTTGATGAGACAGAGATACTGAGGGTGACAGAAAAATTATCCTCCTCTTCAGCAAAATCTGCTCACCACTTCCAGTGTCCTTCCACTCACTGGACGTATAGCGCACTAAACTAAGGCTGTGTCTTTAGGCTGAGTTGCCAAGAATCCACTTTCTGCACCCAGATGGGAAATGCATTTTCTATCAGCATCTGAGCAAAGGGGCAAATCCACAGCTTTCCCTTCCTTCAGTTTCCTTCCTCTGGGACCTGGGACATTAGCTTTCCCTTAACATTTGGCTATACGAAGCTGCATTTTCCCGGTGTATTATTGCGTATCTTAAAAGAATGTGGTAGCTATAGCTACAAGAACCACTATCAGTCCCTGGTCATTAATCCTCACTGAGTGTCCCTCAGGCTGTAACCTCACTGTGCTTATTCTGGCTTAAGGCCTGGGCCAATTGAGGGCCTGCTTCCCAATCCTCCTGCCTCCAGCCCCCCAGCATCACAGCCAGGGAATGCACTTGCTCTGGGGAACTCTGAGCTTAATGGATTTTGCAGCATTTCCCCTTCCTTCCTGCTACAGAGCTCTGGCTTAGCATGAAAGCTGTCCAGATCCCTGAACCCATGGCACCCTGCCTGCCTCAAGGAACTCACCCCCATGCTATAGACCAAGGCTCAGCATAGCCCATATAAGAAGCCTCCTGCTTGGTCATAGTAAGTTCACCAACTCCCACTTACGGAGTGCACACTAAATGCCCAACAGTGTGCAGCACTGTCCTCACACGACTCTGGCAAAAGGGACTATCTTTCTTTCCATGTTATGGTTCAGGAAACTGGGACGTAGGTTATTAACTTAAGTCAGGTCACATAGCTAGAAAGCGATGGAGTGGAATTCATCCATTCAACAGATACTAATCTCTTACTATGTGCCAGCCACTGTTCTAAGGATTAGGGGTACTTTAGTGAACAAAACAGCCTAAAATTCCTTCCCTTGTGGAGCTGACTTCCTATTAGGGTTCAAATCCAAAGCTGCTGGACCCCAGAACTAGAGCTCTTAACCATTACACAGCACTATTTAATTTAGAGATGGTCACGGCACACAGAAAGATTGGCTTTAAAATATTTTTATAACCACAATGATAGCTACTGTTAAAAAAAAGAAAAAAGAAAAATAATAAGTATTCACAAAGATGAGGGAAAGTGAAACTTTCAAACACTGCTGATGGGGTGTACAATGGTGCATCCACTGTAGAACTCAGTCTGGCAGTTCCTCAAAAAATTAAGCAGAATTCTCATATGCTCTAGCAATTCTTCATCTATCTACCAAAAAGAATACTGGTACACCAATGCTTATGGCAGCATTATTCACAATAACTAATAGTTGGAGATAACCCAAATGTCTATCAACAGATGAACAGATAAACAAAATGGGATACAGACACACACAATGGAACACTAGTAAGCCTTAAAAAGGAAATTCTGACACTTTACCATCCCTCTTATGAACCTTGAAAACATCATACCAAGTGAAACAAGCCAGATACAAAAGGTCAAATCATGTATGATTTGTCCTTATGTGTGGCATCTAGAACAGAAAAGTTCTATAGGGACAGAAAGTGGAACATAGATTATCAGGGGCTGGGAAGTGGTGGAGAATTATTGTTTAATAGCTTCAGAGTTTTAGTTTAGGTTGATGAAAATGTTTTGGAAATGAATAGTAGTTATGGTTAAACAATATTGTGAGTGTGCATTATGTCACACTTAAAAAATGGTGGAAATGACATATTTTATAATTAAAGAAACACTTTTTTTTTTTTTTTTTGAGACAGAGCCTCAAGCTGTCACCCTGGATAGAGTGCAGTGACATCACAGCTCACAGCAACCTCCAATTCCTGGGCTCAAGCGAGTCTCCTGCCTCCGCCTCCCAAGTAGCTGGGACTACAGACACCCGCCACAACGCCCGGCCATTTTTTGGTTGCAGCCGTCTTGTTTGGCAGGCCCGGGCTGGATTCGAACCCGCCAGTTCAGGGGTATGTGGCTGGCACCTT
>CAUYON010004668.1:0-14081 GCA_963573935.1 Arctocebus calabarensis | reverse complement strand
AGGAACACTGCTGGTGGGACTGCAAACTAATACAACCATTTTGGAAGGAAGTATGGAGAAAGCTCAAAGAACTCAACCTAGACCTCCCATTTGATCCTGCAATCCCATTGCTGGGCATCTATCCAGAAGAAAAAAACTTTTATTATAAGGACACTTGTACTAGGCTGTTTATCGCAGCCCAATTTGTGGAAACAGCCTAAATGTCCTTCAACTCAGGAGTGGATTGGTAAGCTATGGTACATGTATCCCAAGGCATATTACTCAGCCATCAAAAATAATGGAGACTTTGCAGTGTTTTTAGTAACTTGGTGGAGGTGGAACATATTATTCTTATTGAAACATCACAGGAATAGAGAAGCATAAATCCTGTATATTCAAATTTGATTTGAGGACAATTAATGATAATCAATGACACAGGGGGGCATGGAGGAAGAAGAAAGCAGACAAAGGAGGGAGGGGGTGAGGGAAAGAAAAGCACAAAAAAAAGTGACTAACTTTCATATAAATTGGATTTAATTTTGACCAAAGTATATTACTTAAACATTAATTTTTAAATTCAACTTGTCAATATGTTGTTTAGGATATAAGTGAAACACGTTTGTAATTTCCCTTTACAACAATTTATTTTCTCTAATTTCAATATCAGGTGTATCCAGATCAAGTAGAATGATATTAAAATGTTTCTTCTTTTTTTATTATTTATAAGATTTCTGGAATTGCTTGTCTTGTAAAACCATTGTGGTCAATGAGTTTATGATAGTTTGAACTTTGTTATTTAATTTAATTCATTGTTTAATTACTGTTTTCCTGTGAATGATTATACTGTGGTTAATATGTTATCATAGCAGTATTCCCAGATAGTTTTTTGTTTGTTGGGAGGTTGGGCTTTGGGAGTGGGGTAGAGTTAATACTTTGCATGAAATATCTTATTTTATAACAGGGAAATTGCTTTCTCTTTTGTCTTGTGATTTTTTTTTTTAGGTGAAATTTAAGTTTTTGTGTGAGTAGTACTATTTTACCTATCTTGAGTGTCTTGCTTGTATTGTATCATATCATACCTTTGTTTAATTCTTAATAAACTGTTCACTTGTTTAAAAAAAAGAAAACATCTATGGCAATTGCAACAACAACAAAAATAAATAAATGAGACTTAATTAAACTGAAAGGCTTTTGTACAGCTAAGGAAACAACAACCAAAGCAAACACACAATCTTCAGAATGGGAAAGATAATTGCGTATTATGAACCAGACAAAAACTTGATAACTAGGATCTATAGAGAACTCAAATTAATCAACAAAAACAGACCAAAGTACCATATGTCACTGGGCAAGAGAGATGAATAGAACCTTCTCTAAAGAAGACAGATGAATGGGTAACAAACATGAAAAAATGCTCATCATCAGAGGAATGCAAACAAAACTACCCTGAGATATCTCCTAATCCCTGTGAGAATGACCCACATCACAAAGTCTCAAAACTGCAGATTCTGGCGTGGATGTGAAAAGAAGGGAACACTTTTACACTGCTAGTGGGACTGCAAACTAATACAACCTTTTTGGAAGAAAGTTTGGAGAATCCTCAAAAAACTCAAATTAGACCTCCCATTTCATCCTACAATCCCATTACTAGGCATTTATCCAGAAAAAAAAATTCTTTTATTGTAAGAACATTTGCAGTAGACTACTTACCACAGCTCAATTGGCAATCTCAAAAATGTGGAAACAGCCTAAATATACCCAACAACCCAGGAATGGATTAGCAAGCTATGGTATACATACACCATGGAATACTATTCAGCCCCTAAAAAAGATGGAGACTTTAAATTGATGGAGGTGGAACACATTCTCCTTAGTAAAGCATCACAGGAGTGGAGACGCAAGAATTCAATGTACTCAGTTCTAGTATGAACACAGTAGATGAGGTAATAAGGGGAGGGGAGCAGGGGAATGAGCAGTAGGGAGGAGGGTGGAGGTTGGGGTTCATGGGGTAAAGGCACACCTCTTGGGGGTGGTACACAATTTCTAGAGGGATTTTATCTCACAAATGCAATTAGTGTAACCTAATTCTTTGTACCCTCCATGAATCTGATTATCATAATCATAATCATAATATTGATGATGATGTCAGGCACGGTGGCTCATGCCTGTAATCCTAGCACTCTGGGAGGCCAAGGTGGGTGAATTGCCTGAGCTCACAGGTTCAAGACTAGCCTGAGCCAGAGACAGACCTTGTCTCTAAAAATAGCTGGGCATTGTGGCCAGCACCTGTAGTCCCAGCTACTTGGAAGGCTTAGGCAAGAGAATTGCTTTTGCTAAGTCTTTGTGGTAGCTGTAAGCTATGATACCACAACAGTCTTCTGATGGTGACAAAGTGAGACTCTGTCTCAAAAAATAATCATAATAGTAATAAAGAAAATTGCTACTATAGTGATCACATTAATGGATAAGAAAGCAAAACAGCTCACTGCTAATGTACAGTGTTTTCTTGATGTGGACAGATCAAATGTGCCAGAACATTCCCTTAAGCCAAATACTAACCCAGAGCAAGGCCTTGACTCTCTTTAGTTGAACAAAGCCTGAGGGAGGTGAGGAAGCTGCTGAAGGGAAGTCTCAATCTTGAAGAGATTGTTTTGGGAAGTTTAAGGAGAGAAGGTACCTCTGAACATGAGTGAGAGGTGAAGCGGTAAGTGCTGATATAAGGCTGCAGTTATCAGCCTTATATCAGCTAGTTATCAAAAGTTGTAAATAAGACACTTGGTGAAGGCAGTTACACTAAATAAGATTGTTAATGTAAAAATAACCTCATCCTGGACAAAGAAGCCAGATAGGGTTTCATTAGTGGAAAGAGGACATCAAGGTCTGGAGTCAAATCCTCAAATGCAGTCTGACTCCCTCATCACAGGATAATACAGCTATTGGTTTTTAGTTGAAGCTAGTGTTCGCTGACTATTCCAAAATCCCAGGGCCATTAAGAATGATGGTAAGTCTATTCTGTTCTCTATAAATGGAGTAGTAAAGCCTAGGTAAAAACACATGTCTGTACAGCATGGTTGACTGAATATTTGAAGACCATTCTTGCAATCTACTGCTCAGATTAAAAGATTGCTTTTAAAATATTACTGCTCATTGACAATTCACCTAGTCCTGAGAGCTTTGAACTGAGGTGTGTGAGATTAATGCCGTTTCCACACCTGCTAACACAGCATTCAGTCTGGAACCTGTGGATCAAGAGATGATTTGACTTTCAAGTTTTACTACTTGAGGCATTCTTGTTGTAAGGCTATAGGTGCCAAAGATAATAACTCATCCCATGGACTTGAGCCATGGAAATGGAAAATCTTTTGGAAAGGCTTCATGATTCTAGTTGCCATTAAGAACCTTCATGATTCATGGGAGGAGGCAAAAATGGCAGCATTAACAAGAAATTGGAAGAAGTTGATGCCACCTCTCATGGTTGACTTTGAGAGGCTCAAGACTCAAATGAAGAAAGTAACTGCAGAAGTGGTAAAAAGAGCAAGAACTGGAATCAGAAGTGGGCTTTGAAGATGGGACTGAAATGCAAAAATTTCATGATGAAACTTTATTATGGATGAGCACATGAACTGGTTTATTGAGATTAATTTACTTCTTGTGAAGATGCTGGGATTGTTGAAATGATCAGAAAGTACTAAGAATATTACATAAATATACAAATTTAGCTGTTAAATCAGTGGCAGGGTTTAAGAGGAATGACTCCAGTTTTGAAAGAATCTCTACTGTGGAAAAATAATATCAAATAGCATTGTGTGCTACAGAGAAACCTTTTGTGAAAAGGAGAGCCAGCTAAAGCAAACTTCATTGTTGTTTTTCCTGAAGAACTTACTACAGCCATCCCCACCTTTATCCACCACTGTCCTCATCAGTAAGCAGCATGGGCATGGAAGCAAGGCCCCTACCGAGGAAAAGATTATGACTCGTGAAGGCTTACATGGTAATTAGCCTTTTTAGTTATTTATTTTTTATTTATCTTCTTTTTAGAGACAGAGTCTCACTTTATCACCCTCAGTAGAGTGCTGTGACATCACACAGCTCACAGCAACCTCCAGCTCTTGGGCTTAGGCGATTCTCTTGCCTCAGCCTCCCGAGTAGCTGGGACTATAGGCACCCGCCACAACGTCTGGCTATTTTTTGTTGCAGTTTGGCAGGGGGCTTGAACCCAACACCCTCGGCATATGGGGCCAGTGCCCTTCTCACTGAGCCACAGGCACCACCCATCATTAGCCTTTTTAACAATAAAATATCTTTAACTTAAGCTGTGTACATTTGTTTAGATTTGATATGATTTCAAACTTAGTAGACTACATTATAATGGAAACAGGACTACTAGATGCACTTCTAAAGGAAGATATCTATGTGGCTCGTTTTATTGTGATGTTTGCCTTGTTGCAGATGTCTGGCACTACACCCACAGTATTTCCAAGGTACGCCTGTACTCTCTTGAGAATGCTACTTTAATGCCTCCAGGGTCTCGGCTCTGTCTGCTCTCACAAAAGAGAATGCCAGATTATGTCTGTGATTTTGTTCAGTGTGCTACAGGCTGGAAACTCCCCCAGCACCCACATGCACTGATCATAGGGCCAACCTCATCTATCTTCCCCTCCCTGTGGGATCACTGCTCTTTGTGCCTGACAAGGATATTCATCCTAAAGACCATCATCATTTCATATATTTGTCAGCATTATAGTTGTTCCAAGCAGGAGAGTATGTTGGTGCCTGACACTCCATCTCAGTTGGATACTGAAGTTTCCACTTTCAACCAATTTTACTGGTTCTTGTCTTTTTTGCTGTGTACTAAAAAATTTAATCCTGTCCTGAAAGAGGTCTGGCATTCACCCTGACTCTGAGATGTCATCGCTAAGCCCTTGGAATGTCATGCCTTACAAGAGTGTTGTTACTTTCCTGGTGCCGTTGGATCACCAGCTAGTGTAATGACATAATTTAAGTTGTGAACTGGCCATGACAGGATGGGTGATGGTAAGATTTAAGGTAGAGATTGTGGTCATTTGATATCAATTAACTACCGAGGGACGAGAGACTGGCATCAGCTTTGTGGGCAATCAGTTTTGCCTGTGTGATTGAGATGCATTTAAAACTCTAAATGCGGAGGCTTAGTTTAGCTTCTCTTGGTGACAAAACTGTCATATTGTCAGACTCAGCGCTGGGGGGTGATGATGCCAACTCCACACAACTGCATGTCAGGAGCCCTCCTGGACTTGCCCGGCACACTCTTCTTTTGGCTGATTTTAATCTGTATCCTTTCTCTGTAGCAAATGGTAACCATGAGTATAAGAGCTTTCGGTGATTTCTACGACTTATTTTTAATTACATATCCTGAGGGTGGTTTAGGGCATTCCCCAAACTCTGTCCTTGGTGTCACAACTGACGATGACCTATGTAGACTGGACCGCCCCTAATTCTGAAGTTGGTTAAACTCTCCAGTTGCTCTGGTCTCCAAAATTCTTAAGAGAACTAGATCTTACTAACTGCATCTTAAAAACCAAGAATTTCCTAATTTATATTAAATATATAGCTTATAAAATGTAAGCTAGAATAACTATTTTGTTTTTATTATTTTTCAGTTTGTCAATTTTTATTAATTTTTAGATTTATAATTTATACAAGCAACAGAATAATATACAAAGTAATATATTGAAATTTAAACAAAAGATGATAAATTCTGGAACAATTAGCACAAAGAAATACGAGGTGTGAAATAACTAGAAATTTGCTCTAGAATAATTTCTGAGCTTCCTAAATGCCAAGGAAAATAAAAAAGTATGATCTATTATAAGGTATAAAATGTCTATAAAATAGAAGCAGATCAATTCTCAAAAAACAAAAAAAATAAAAATAAAAAAACTAAGATATCCAAGCAATGAGTTCCCAGGAGGGCAGTACTCATTATTTATAGGATTTTTCATATTTTCTCTATTTACAATGAAATAAAGTATCATTTTTTAATTTTGGTAATTTTGAAAAATAGATCCATAGGGGTTTTAAACAAAATGTGGTATTTTCTTAAAGTAGAAACTATTTCCTACAATCCATGAAGTTTTTAAAATAATCATCTATGTTCAGGAATTGTTCTGAGTGAGAAGGAGGGCATATTACAACAAAGGAATTGCTAAAGAGACAAAATCTGAAAAGGTAAAAAAAGGTCATAAAAAATTCATAAAAGTGTTTTAATGAAACAAATATTTGCTTCCTGTAAATCCCCAATGTTTGTATTAATGAAATAAATTGTTTTATATAGTTGCAACTGTCGAATAGAAGGAGATCAGAAGACTGATGAGCTTCCCACATATAGAGCAAAAATATAAGGGACAAGCTTCACAAAATACAATTTGACTTTATATAGAAGACCACAGTGCTGCATAATTAGTGAAGGAGGAGGATTAATGGGCCGCTGTTTTTATATCCCCAGCGTGGTTAGTATGAACAGGTGAGTGGAAGGGCTTAGTGTTGGCACCTGATACCTACTTCATAAACGTTTGTTGAAATAAGTGCCACTTCTTCCAACCCCTCTCCCATCGTTTTTTTCCAGAATAATTCTAGGCTGATCAAGAGTGAAAGGAGAAGTGAAAAAAACAGAGTTAGCCAGGATGGCGAGATAGAAAGAAAGGATAGTTCTTCACTGCTCAGGACTGCTTGAGAAATATATCAATACAAATATCTGCATTCCCACCTGAGGGATAACAAATGCAAGGTACTGACATACTAAAACATACACATGACTTACATCAGGCAATATGTTGGGATGACTCAGCAAGACCCCCTCTTGTGGCCAGCAGGGATGAATGTGTAATGGTAATGTCACTGTCGCTGTTGGTAACACCATGGCTGCTTCCATGGCTGCTTTATCATCTGGTCCCTCTCTAAACACGTTCCTTGCATTTATTTCTATGGCTTGTACCTTTCCTAGCTTACTCACACACCAAGGAATATTTCACACAGCCATATACAGTAAAGAGTAAAATCTGAGTTCATGGTTTCGTTATAGTCTGTCAAATTGTCAAAACACAATTGAATCACTGAGCATTACAAACCAACACTAAAAAAATCACACATTTCAAACAAACAAACAAAAAGCCAGCATCAGTTGACACATGGGGGTTCGATCCTTGCAAGACACAGCCACGCAGCCTCTATGTTTGCCATCTGAACTTCTCAAAAGCTTTCTGGAATTTCGCCGAGTCTGTCTCATCAGAATTCATTTTCCCTGCCAAAGCATTCCATAAGTGTGGAGAGATAAAACTGCAACACAGAAACATATGGACGGGAGATAAAAGGAGATCAGTGAGCAGGAAAATATGTTTCTTAAAATCTGCGCTGCAGTCATTTTTCTTCTCAGTTTTGTTGTTTATTATGCTTTTGAATGCCCATAGCCAACATTAAGAATGTTTCTACACAACAGTAAAAGAATAAATCAAGTCATACCAAAAAGAGCCAATTCAGTTAAGAAAATAACAACAAAAACCAACAGCAACATTGACAAATGCATCTCAGGTTGTTTGGTATTTTGAAATAAATTGGTTGATTTGTCTGGGTGTTTTGTGAATGAATGGTAACAAAGACAAGTTCTTAATTTAGAATTTGCTGTACCTGCAGTCATAAAGGCTTTAAATATCCGTGTTCTATTTTGTTTTGTGCAATGTTTATTGTCATGTGTCCTTTGTTTTCTTCAAATATTTCATGTAAAAATGGGGTGAGTTTCCATAAAGAGGAAAATACAATCAATTTATCTGTCAAAGCATACGGAGTTTCTTTTGTGTTATTCTAGATGTGGGTCTGCATATAGTTGTCCAGACACTGTGTATTGGCAAGTGGCAAAAAGCTCAATTCTCAGTACAGTAGCCATTCTTATTTCAGTAACTTGACACAGCCTGTGTTAATTTTTTCCTCATCTTATTAATTTGTAATAGATTCCAACATCATTTTAAATGTCTTTGGCATGTTTTTACACCTGTTGTTAGAAATTTCTCCTTCTGAGTAAGTTAGAATGTCAATTTTAAGGTTGTAACTTGACAGAAAGACTAACTACATCTTTCTGGTTTAATTATGCTTTAAAAATATATGAAGGGGTATAGTGTTCATTTGATGTACTTTATTTTATTTTATTATCCACGTTTGTAAAAGATAAATGCTATGTTATAAATATACATGTGATTTAAAACATATTTGTGTCTTTCTTGAGGGGTGGGGCAGATTCTCACTCTGTGGCCCTGGGTAGAGTGCCCTGGTGTCATAGCTCCTAGCAACTTCCAAGTCTTGGGCTCAAGGGATCCTCTTGCCTCAGCCTCCTGAGTAGCTGGGACGACAGGTGTCCACCTCAACGCTCAGATGGTTTCACTATTTTTAGTAGAAACAGGACACTAAAGTTCAAGACACTTGCTCAGGCTTGTCTTGAACTCCTGAGCTCAGGTGATCCACCCACCTCATCCTCCCAGAGTGCTGGCATTCCAGGTATGAGTCACGGTGGCCAGCACATATTTCTGTCATTATATTTACATCTATGGCTGCAAAGTGACTAATTATTAAAGTCAATTTCAATTGAAGAAAGAACTAGAATTTGTTTAAACTTAAGACATTTGAATTTTATGAAACCACTTCCTACATTAGATTCCCGGCGCTTACAGCAAATTTGAGATCTTGATCATTTGTTTTTAGGTAAAAAAGTTGTAGGGTGGCACCCGTGGCTCAAAGGGGTAGGGTGCCAGCCCCATATGCTGGAGGTGGTGGGTTCAAACCCAGCCCCAGCCAAAAACTGGAAAAAAAAAAACAATAAAGAAGTTGTACTATCTGATTTATTGGCTACATCATTAAATAATTAATAAAAGTTGCATTTAGATCAGATTACTTTTTATTCTTAGAGTTATATTTTTGAGAATTATGCCAGATTTTTAAGCTCCCAAGGATTTATGCCATCATATGTCAAAACCATAAAAGAAAAACCTCTTGCAACTGTACATAAATGTATGTATTTACTGGTATAACATTCAGAGAATATGGGACTATTCTGTGCCCCAAATCTGTAACATTTTCACTGAAAATTTAGTATTTCTTCCTGCTGACTGCTGTAATTGATGTGATAAAAATAGTGGGCCTGCACTTCAGCTGATGTACTTGGGGAGAATTCTTCCACACGGTTCCATTGAACGAGGCTGGAGCCAGTGTATTTCTCAATGCAGTGATAGGAAGATAAGATCATATTCCTTCCTACATTAGACTGCCAAAATGCAAGAGGAGGTCACTTGTTATATATCCATCTGTCATCTCGTCGAGCAGTTCAGAAGAGAAACAAACATGTATGACCCAGATTTTTAGCAGCTTTTCTATTATCTACTTGACACATCTCTGGAGAGGCAAGGAAGAAGAAATAAATGGATAATATAACATTTTAAGTTGAGAGCATATAAATTATTACCTACACCCTCACCTCAGTGTCAAAATTACTAAGATACATGCTTCAGAAATGCTCACACAGACCATGTTATTTCAAGGAATACACTGGGTATTTATGGTTTCACCTATGACATTCCCGAGGACAAATTCAAGAATTTTGAAAAAGTAAGTAACATCTTAGTGCATTTTTACAGTGTATTTTTTTTTCTTTTGCAGAAAAAATGCATAAGCCTATTTGACATAGGGACTTAAAAATGTTTCTTATTGATTTTTTCACAATATATTCACTAGCTTATCTTATACCCACAGTATTTATATTTATCCAAGATTCTCTAAAAATATTTATTTTATTATAGTAAAAAGATTGTAAAAATACTGTTTCATATATTCTTCTAACAGCCAAATAAGAGAGTTAAAGAGTTTATGATAGTAATAGCGAAGGGTTTAAAACAAGGAGTACAGACAAGCAAATGAAATATTCTCAATGAAAAATCTCTCTAAAGTTACTATAAGTCAACTTTAATTGTAGTCAGTTCTGTTACCATGACACTGATGGCAAGCATCGGGGTTGGGGCGGGGGGACACTGTACCTATTGCCAGGTGCTGCTGTTATCCAAATGGCCTGTTCAGTCAAAAAGCCTCAACCTTTCATCAGCCGTGGCCCAGAATCTCAAATCCTCCTTTGCTTATTGGTCTCTTCATCACTTACACGTTTTCTCTGACTGTTGTATTTGGCAGCAGGGATCTCATCTTCCTATGTCAAGTATATCCTCATTACATGTCCTTTTGACTTATGTGATATAAAGAGTATGATTTTCTAATAGAATGTCTAGCAAATATCTCATGTTTGATGACCAGTAACTTTGGGGATTCATCTGAAATAAAAATAAAATTGATGGTTTTGTGTGTTTGTCTGTGTCTTTTTAAGAGCACGTATTTGCAGCCAAACCAATTCTCAGGGTAAGAGTCATTGAAAGCCCTGTGCCATTATTCACGAAAAGCATTTTTGGTAGTTGTTATTTGTCTGCCAATCTCAGCAATACCCTTCTAACAATAGACCTAGTAGGAAGACCTCATCAATCTTCTAATCTACATGTAAAGAAATTAAGTGTAGGTAAGATTGGGTGAATTCCCATGTTTACGCCAAGAAGGTGGTGGGCCACTAGGAGGAAGCATTCTCTTTTCCTAGGCACACTGGGTTAGCTTCACTCAAAGCATGGGTAAGCCAGGCTGGTTGGGGACCTGAAATCTTGCTGGTTTTTTTTTTTAGCTTTCCCATTATGATCCACCTTCCATTTAAATGATTATACTGTTACAATAAGGATTTTTCCCCTTGAGGAGGAAAAAAAAGAATCAGTTTTGTATGTAAAAGTACATGAAAAATTTTATATGTGAATAGTTTTTAACAAACTAACAAACCTGAAAAATATTTAAAGAACTTTTTTTAAATTTCAGGTTAATATGTGTGTACAAATGATTGGCTTATATTGTTTTCATCTGTTATGTAAAAGTTACATAAAAGTTGTAGTTGAGCCCTTCACCCAGGAGGGGCGCCACATCCCCAACATGGCACCCTCCCTCCCCCAACTTCCCTTCTACTTGAACTTGCGTGTGTGTGTGTGTGTGTGTGTGTGTGTGTTTCTTGTGTGAGAGTATAACAGTTCATCTACTAGTTTCATATTAGTATTGACTACGCTGGATGCTTGTTTTTCCATTTTTGTGATGCTTTACTTGGAAGGATGTTTTTCAAACCCATCCAGGTAAATACAGATGTGAAGTCTCCATCTTTCTTTATGGCTAAATTCCACAGTATACAAATGCCATAGAACATTTAAAGGAGAGCAATTTTCAACCCCCTCTAGTCAAAACACCAGAACCACATTTGCTATAGAACAAGTAGGGTTTATTACTTGTCACAGCAGTCAAATGCTGATATGGAGGGAAAGATTAGTGATGCTACAGAGAAAATTGCACAAGGAAAACAATGTGCTACCACACTGTGTGTTGGATTCAATCAAGTAACCAATTGTTACAGTGTATCTTAGAGTCTATAGTCCTCATGTTGAGCGAAGTCATAGTTATCTGTCTGTACTCACTTTGCTTTAAAATGTGTAGTAACATTCTGGTAGCTCCTATGTGCAAATTTCAGCTTGGTGATTAGGAAGATCATGAAAGTTCTGTGCTTCTTTTCCTATCACTCTGCATCATAAACACCTTGCTGCTTCATCTGATCTCTGAAAAAGAGAAATCACTGTATTATGGCCCTGCTTCACATCAGCAATTGCTCTCAGAGAGTATGAAATAGAAATTTAGTGGAAAATATTGATTTTTTAAATGCTACTTGACTAAGAGTTTCTATTAAGAAGGCCAATTAGCAAAAGACTGAACAACCTGACAATGAAAGTAATAAAAACTACAGTAGCTGTGGGGTACTAAGGATTTGACAATGGGATTAATTTGAACATGCCCAACTCGCTTCTGTGGGTTGGGTAATTAAAGATAAGGTAGGGGCAGAGTTCTTTATCCTCCCACTGTAAATCATTCATTAGGCAGATCTCATTATTTCTATTGTCCATACCTCCTGGCCCAATAGCCTACCGATTTTTAGTTATTTGGATATGGACAGATTTTAAAATAGTTTTATAATACAGAGGTCATTCAAAGATTCTAAAAAATAAACTCAAATAATTAGATTCTTAGAAAAATAGCACCTTGAGAAATGACATTTAATGCTTCTGGAATCCTGACTTAAATGATCAAAGGGCTATAACAGAGGAAAACACATAAGAACATATATCACATATTATGAAAACATGTTGTTCATAAAACAAAGACTTTGAGTATTTACTCCAAATACAGTGAAAATAATGTCAGACTTCAAGAAACAGAAGCATCTATTCACAACCGTCACTGCTGAGAAGATAGCTCTTTACCCACAAGAGGTAAACCAAGCAGAATTTGGCCAAGGTGTTCTACATCTAAGATTTCCTTTTTGGTATGGTATGGCAAAAGGAAAAATACAGTCTACTTTCCCTGGAACAGCACCCCACCTTGAGTAAACATGAGCCTTTCCTGACCATCTCTAACAGAAATCATCCCTGGTGAAAGGAACTTGCCTCAAAGTCTTTGCAACCATGAAAGCCGAGAATGGCTCCATAATGTAGCAAGTATGGAAGCTGGGCCAATGAGAAAAACTATTTTAATTATATAATAAAAGCTCTGTGTTGTCACAGTGGCTTCCATAGAAAAGATTAAACAGAAAAGTCCCCCTCCTGAGAACTACAGATCTGGTCCCTTCCCTTACTACCGACTGGATCAGAGACCTGGTAATGGGCACTTACATTAATTAATCACCTAGTCATGCAGATCAAAGTCCAATGGCCACAGAAAGCAGGAAGGGACATGGATAGAGTGACAAAGTTGGTTTAATATATTCACAGTGAATTTTAAGTTACTTGACGAGAGAGAACAGAGAATAATTCCTTTTATTACCCCTGGATCATTACCAAATTATACTCGCATATCTAAAGACTCAATATAGATGAATAATCAACCTTACAAAACACATATCTTTAGAAAAATGTAATAAAACTAAAAATTAATAGGACAAAAATATGAAATATTGCAACATAAAATACACATACACATAAAAATTTGTTTTTAAAATTCCTCTAAATAATAACCTATTTAAGGATATTAAATTCAATTAAAGTATTACATATAAAAAAATTGAATGTAGCTAAATCATTAATCAGAATATTCAGTTCCAAATGGGTTTACTTATTAAATATGAAAGAAAGAAGTACTTAACTGAAAAATGTTTATAGTTATGAGAAACATAAATGATGTTATAGAAGATTTAATATATACGGCTGGATTATAAAGGATAGAATTAATAGACAAATCCAGGAGACTGATGGATTAGCAAGGAGAGAATCAATAAATACACCTAAGAGCTTTGAAATAGCCAATATAAAACACATAAACAAAAAAGTCTGTCAAGATTAATCAGTGAAAAGGAAAATCACAACACTGAGAATGAGAAAGAGTTTAAATTCTCAAAGAAAGGAACGGTCAGAAAAAACACACTTAAAAAATGCAATTTCTACTGCTGATACTATGGCAGGCAAATGTCCCCAAAGATCCTAGAGAAACATCACATCTAGATTGTGGATACATCACAGGAAATACACATTTTAACACTTTATGTGTTCTACAAAGTAAAGGAAAGGATGCCCACTCCCAAAGAACATGAAATTATAAATGAAACAAGTATTACGGGATGAGCCAACTTGATCGGTGTTTTTTTTTTTTTTTTTTTTTTTTTTTTTATTGAATAATAGTTGTGTACATTAGTTCAACCATGGGGTACAGTGTGGGGGCTTCACATGCAATCTGAGATATTTTATCAACCTGATTGACATACCATTCATGATATTTTCTTGTTTATTATATGAAAACATTCTTGATCTTTGTTTAGAAGTTTTCTCGTGACCCTTCGAATATGCACCACACATGTGATCCCACCCTTCGTCCCATCTCCCCCCACTCTCTCCCTCCCCTTCCCTCCCTCTCCCCTTTCCCCTTCTTCCTGTGCAATAAATGGGTTGTAGCCTTCACTTGAACGATAAAGAATTTGT